>JAHDVE020004408.1:0-197500 GCA_022606495.2 Halesus radiatus | reverse complement strand
TTCACCGTAAATTAACTTAATTCACTGTAATTCATCGTAATTCAACATAATTAAACTTACTTCACGGTAATTTAACTTAACTCACTGTAATTCACCGTAATTCCACTTAATTCACTATAAATCACAATAATTCACCGTAATTCACCGTAATCCGCCGTAATTAACCGTAATTCACCGTAGTTCACCGTAAATTACCGTAATTCACCGTAATAAAACATAATTAAACATAATTCACTGTAATTCATCGTAATTCACCGTAATAAACGTGTTCCAACGTAATTCATCTAAATTTACTGTTGTGCACCGTAATTCCACTTAATTCACTATAAATCACAATAATTCACCGTAATTCACCGTAATCCGCCGGTATTCACCGTAACTAACCGTAATTTACCGAAATCCAACGTAATTCATCTAAATTTACTGTTATTCACCGTAATTTAACTTAATTCACTATAAATCACAATAATTCACCGTAGTTCACCGTAATCCGCCGTAATTCACCGTAATTTAACTTAATTCATTGTTATTCAACATAATTCAACATAATTCAACTTAATTCACCGTAATTCACCGTAAATTACCGTAATTCAACACAATTCAACTTAATTCACTGTAATTCAATGTAATTCACCGTAATTCACCGTAATTAAACATTATTCAACTTAATTCACTGTAAGTCACCATAATTCAACCTAATTCACTCTAAGTCATCGTAATTCACCGTAATTAACCGTAATTCAACATAATCCAACTTATTTCACCGTATTTCACCGTAATTAACCTTAATTCACCGTAATTCCCCATACATTACCATAATTAAACGTAATTCACCGTACTCCACCGTAAATCACCCTAATTCAACATATTTCAACTTAATCCACTTTAATCACCGTAATTCACCGTAATTCACCGTAATTCACCGTAATTCACCGTAATTCAACATAATTAAACATAATTCACGGTAATTCATCATAATTCACCGTAATAAACGTGTTCCAACGTAATTCATCTAAATTTACTGTTGTGCACCGTAATTCCACTTAATTCACTATAAATCACAATAATTCACCGTAATTCACCGTAATCCGCCGGTATTCACCGTAACTAACCGTAATTTACCGAAATCCAACGTAATTCATCTAAATTTACTGTTATTCACCGTAATTTAACTTAATTCACTATAAATCACAATAATTCACCGTAGTTCACCGTAATCCGCCGTAATTCACCGTAATTTAACTTAATTCATTGTAATTCAACGTAATTCAACATAATTCAACTTAATTCACCGTAATTCACCGTAAATTACCGTAATTCAACACAATTCAACTTAATTCACTGTAATTCAATGTAATTCACCGTAATTCACCGTAATTAAACATTATTCAACTTAATTCACTGTAAGTCACCATAATTCAACCTAATTCACTCTAAGTCATCGTAATTCACCGTAATTAACCGTAATTCAACATAATCCCACTTATTTCACCGTATTTCACCGTAATTAACCTTAATTCACCGTAATTCCCCATACATTACCATAATTAAACGTAATTCACCGTACTCCACCGTAAATCACACTAATTCAACATATTTCAACTTAATCCACTTTAATCACCGTAATTCACCGTAATTCACCGTAATTCACCGTAATTCACCGTAATTCACCGTAATTCAACATAATTAGACATAATTCACGGTAATTCATCATAATTCACCGTAATAAACGTGTTCCAACGTAATTCATCTAAATTTACTGTTATGCACCGTAATTCATCTAAGTTTACTGTTATGCACCGTAATTCCACTTAATTCACTATAAATCACAATAATTCACCGTGATTCACCATAATCCACTATAAATCACAATAATTCAGCGTAATTCATTTTTATGTTCTAAAATCTCTAAAAACGTCAAAAAATCTCTAAAAACCTCAAACGTCTAATAATGTCTAAAACGTATGCAAACGTCCAAAAATATCTAAAACCGACCAAAAACAACTAAAACGTCAGCCTTAGCGAGGAGTTATTCAGCCTTTGTCTCCAACCGCTTGGAGCGAGATCGATGGAGATGGGTCCCCGCTAAATCCAACCCAGCGGATATTGTGACCCGCTACGAGTAGATGCAGTAGGACCTCTCTTCATCACTAGGCCGGAAGCTAAATGGCCACGTGAAAAGGAGCTAGCCATCCGGCCCGAACACCAGACGTTTGAGGTTGGCCGGTATGTCGGCCTCACAATAACAATGGGTGACGGTTTACCTCACATTGATTTTCATTGTGTCACCGACGTATACGAACCACTGGGTAGGTTTTCCGTTTCATACGGCGATGCTGGCCAGGCCCAGACAAACCATCAGAGGGTCCTCTACTCGCCGAAAAGACTCGAGAAGCCGAAAAATTGTGGATGAAGAAGTTCCGAGAAGATTCTTTCGGGGACTACATCCACGCCGCTCAAAAGGGTGACCCACTGCCCGCCAGCAGAAACCTGTGGACACTGGCGCCTTTTCTCGGCCCGGATGGAAGCATGCGGATGCGCTCACAGCTATAAGCCCTGAAAAGAGTTGCCAGCGGAGCACGGATACCAGTCATCTTGGACAACCCGTATACTTTGGCTCCTGATCCGCCACTATCATCGAAAGGGAGACCACCCAAACACATAAAAAACCATGTCAAATACTAGGGGCAGCATCTTCATATTGAAATTGGTCAATTGCTAGGGAGTTGTGTTGCTTACATGAAAGTGTATAGGCCATCAATTTATAGCAAATCTAAAATTTCACTTCTATAGGTATATCATATATCGATATTTAACACTTGTGTTATTGACCGATCTCGGTATATTCGATTCAAGCATCATCTTAAGTATTCATCGCTCTACGATATTGACAAATACAAGGTACCTATCCATATCGGTATCGCTGTATAAGGCAAGTTCCAAGTTGAAACGCGATTTTGCCCGCCGCCATACTCGAGTACAGGCGTAGGCACATTATTATTTTCGACAGATACACTAATTGACAGTTTAAAGTAGTTATGAGATTTGAGAAAATAAACAATCCTGTTTTCGGTGATTAATCTAAAATAATAATAATAAATGGATGATTTATACAGGGCCGTTTTTACATAAAATCACCTCTAGAGCACTTCTTTTGATTCTGAAAAAAAACACGTTTTCAGTTTCTGACAATATATCTAATTTAATTGGAGTGTTTATAACCTGAAATCGAATGGTAGAAGAAGTCGGTGACACCCAAGGATGACATGACATGATCCACTGAACCAAGTGAACCACTTTAGTCGGATCATGCCAAGAGTCGAAACAACAGAAGAATGTGTATGAATGAGAATGGCGGAAAAAGTCGGTGACGCCCGAGGAAGACATGGCACGATCAAGTGAACCAATTAATTGAGTCGGATCATGTCAAGAGTCAGAACAACAGAAGAATATGTATGAATGAGAATGGTAGAAGAAGTCGGTGACGCCCAAGGATAAGATGGGGCGATCAAGTGAACCAATTGATTGAGTCGAATCATGTCAAGAGTCGGAACAACAGAAGAATATGTATGAATGAGAATGGCGGAAAAAGTCGGTGACGCCCGAGGAAGACATGGCACGATCAAGTGAACCATATACTTGAGTCGGGTCTTGTCAAGAGTCAGGACTAAAAAAGAGTATGTATGAATGAGAATGGAAGAAAAAGTCGATGACGCCCGAAGAAGACATGGCACGATCAAGTGAACCAATTACTGAGTCGGGTCATGTCAAGAGTCAGGACAATAGAAGAGTTTGTATGAATGAGAAAAATAGTTTGTATGTTTGTAGAAAAAGTCAATGGCGCCGAGGAAGACATAGCACGATCAAATGAATCAAATACTTAAGTTGGGCCACATCAAGAGTCAGAATAACAGAATAATCTGTATAAGACAATACATGAATCTGAATTAAGCTAAAAGTATAAAGCATCACAAGTATTATGCGTGAACATAATATTTGAATACTTTACTTTAAAATGTCACCGAGGAAACGAATGAAAAACGATTTTTAAAATGCCGAAAGAAACATATCGGAAAGCTCGACCTTTGTCGATCGGTATCCGGTGGGGGATAACCCGATTTCGGGAACATAGTTATTGATGTTTAGTTACGTATTTTATCATCAGAGACCACAAAAGACCCAACGGTAATGATTTTATGGTAATTCCCATCTCTGGGACATTTTATTCGTCAACAGCCAAACCCAAATCATTTTATTTGGATCATGACATCCATCATAAATCACAACATAATATTATGTAACACACCCGAACATTTGAAGTATGTACACAATGTCTCATTATCTTTTTGTTGTCTTTTTAATAGTATTGTCACATAGTTTGACCTGGAGTGATGTGTGCTTTGGTGACCGCTGCACAGCACGGTAACCCTAGTTTCCTAACACATAATGAAGTGCTAACTCTGATCGAAAATCTAAAAAGTGACATAAAGAACATTACTACAGTAAAGGACTCGAAAGTACGAAATAGTCTTCAATTGGCAATCAATTTACTAGAGGAAACATGGAAAACAGAGAGAAACAATTTTCAAACAATAATTATTGAACTCCAAAAAAAAATTATCACCAAGCTTGAAACAAAAAATGAACAAAAAACATATGCAATGATTCTGAAAGAGAGAACTGTACAAATTGAAGAACCGAAATTTGCTGTCGTGATAACTGCTGAAGGTAAGGAAACATCAGAAGACATAAAGAATATCATTACTAAAACCTAGCATCTAACCTAGGCATTGATATAAACGGAATTAAAAAAGCATCAAACAATAAAATAATTATGACCTGTTCGAACAAAAAAGATGCTGAAAAGTTGAAAATGGAAATAAATAAAAATAAAAGCGGAATATCTGCAACAGAATTAAAAAATAAAAGACCGTGCATGATGATTAAAGGTGTAGGGGGGAGTATAATGAAGATGATTTTCTTAACGATCTTATTCTGCAAAATAACGAATTAAACGATGCCCCAAAAGATTCTATAAAAGTTACTAAAATTCTTAAAAATAGAAAAAGTGACCAACTAAGAAATGTGATAATAGAAACAACAGGTCCAATCCGAAAGATGTTACTCGAAAAACAAAGGATCAATACAGGATTTTTTCGAGCGCATATTGAAGATTGCAATCCATTGATGCAGTGTTACCACTGTCTTGGATTCGGACATACATCCCTAAAATGTCTGAACAAAATGAATAAGCCGAGATGCATACATACATTGTGCATAAAATCACAAATTCAGCGAATGCGAAAAAAAAACAGAGAATCCGTTAAATGCTACAACTGCGATAAAAACAATACATTATTTGGGAGCAAAAATAACACCGACCACAGTGCAAGCAGCGAAAAATGCAATTACCGAAAAATAATGTCCATCATAGCACAACAAAAAATTGACTATGATGGATGACTTTTTAAGCGAGGAAATTGATAAGGTAACGGATGTTCCACGGTATATTTGCGAAGATTCAAAACAATGTATTAACTAATTAAATAAATTCCCAACCGCTTTCGTTGTTCTACATCAAAATATTCGAAGTTTGCAAAAAAACTTCGATGAATTTGTGATAACATTAAATCTCCTTAAAACACTACCGGACCTCATTGTGTTAACAGAAGCGCATTTGAATATAAATAAATCTTCCGCACTGTATGATATACCTAACTATACATACTATTCGACTCCAACACTTATTAACAGTAGTACTTATTAGCAGTGGAATCGCGGTGTTCATACTAAATAAACACAACAATGTTACAATCACAGAAATTGCAATGCAACTAGCAAACTGTTTAAAACTGCGTGTAAAAGTCAATAAAATTATTTACCATATTATCGCCGTCTACCGCACGCATGGATCCGATCCTAAAAAATTCATAATAGAAATGGAACAATTATTACTGAATTTAAAAAAATACTTGTAATATTGTCATTGGCGACATCAATATAAATATTGGAGACGGTGTATATAGCAAAGCGAAAGAAGACTATGTAAATGTAATGACGTTACTAAATTATAAATCGTATATAAATAATGCTACACGAAATGCCTTCGGACAAATCCCTTCCTGCGTTGATCATATATGGTGCAACTCAAATAACACTGAAAAAAAAACATTTCAATATTATAGAAAACCAGTATTACTGATCACTACACCTGTATATTCGTCCATAACATAGTTAAAAGAAATACCAACTCTAATCGAATTGGCAGTAAAAAATATGAAAAAAAATATTTAAATCTGGAAATTTTAGGAACAAAACATAAAATAGAAACTTAGGTGACAATATTTGAATCAGAAAATCCTAATTGCTCATATAATAGACATAAGTCTAAGGAAGGCAATATTCACGAACAACTACAAGAAAACTATCGTGACCTCGGTTTTTTAAATCTGGTGACGAAGAAAATATTTCGAACTATCGTCCCATAGCCCTCACATCAAACATAGCTAAGATTTATGAAAAAATTGTGAAGAAACAACTCAACAACTGCATAAAAAGAGAAGGAGATAATGAGTCCTAACCAATTCGGTTTCAGGGACAATCTCAGCACTCGGGATGCGATTGCTAAATTAACATCAACAATAATACAAAAATTAGATAATAGAGAAAAGTGTCTTGGTATCTTCATAGACCTCATATCACAGCATATCACATTCCAAACTCATTGAAAAACTAAAGCAAATTGGGATAGACGGAATAGTGCTATAATGGTTTCAAAGCTATCTAAAAGAAAGATTTCAATATGTCAAAATTAATAATTCCTTAAGTGAACCCAAAACCGCATCTTTCGGTATACCACAAGGTACTGTCATCGGTCCAATCCTTTTTATTATATATGTAAATAAAATGTTCAACCTCCCCATAGTTGGAGACAGCATATCTTATGCAGACGACACTGTGGTAATCACAAAAGGAAAATCATGAAAGGAAACAATGAGAATAGCAAATGCAAATCTTAATATACTCAAAACACGGTTCAACCAAAATTCTCTGGCACTAAATACTGACAAAACATACTTTATCCCATTCTCTTTAAAAAGAAAAAAACCTTGAAAACAATATTTGTATCAAAATCCATTCAGCACAGTGCGCAAATAAAAAAGAATGCGACGATGACAAATGTTTACCCATCAACGTCAAAAATAGCATAAAGTATCTGGGTATTTTAGTAGACAGTCAACTAAAATGGAAAAAACAAGTACAAAATACGGTAACCAGAGTAATAAAACTTATTTGCATATTCATTAGATTGAGAAACATCCTACCATCCAATATGATAAAAACAATATATTATTCCCTTGCGCAATCCATTTTACAATAGGGTATAATCGGTTGGGGGAACCTTTAAAACTAACCTCTTACCTGTTGAAAAGATACAGAAATTGATTTTGAAAGTCATCCTACGAAAACCATCGATATTTCCAACTACACAGGTGTTTAACTCTTTTAGAGTCCTCAGTTTAAATAAAATCTTCAAAAAGAACACATTGTTATAATTTCACAAAGACCATTTCAATTCAAAAATTTCTACAAAAATAAGTAAGGGACCAAGATCACGTGGCAACTTAGAAATCCCTAAATTTCAAACTAGTGCTTCTCAACTCCATTAATGCCCTCCCGTACAAAATCAAAACAGAAAAAAATTATAATTCTTTCAAATCAGAAATCGAAAAATTATTAGATAAGTCCAACAAGTTTTAATTTCTTCCTAAATTTTATAAACCTCTTAATTGTAAATAATGTATGTAAATTTAAACATATCCTCTGAAAATATTCGATCAGGTCTTTCGAAAAATGAATGTACTATGTTTATATCTTGTATGCGCCTTATTGTTGCATTTCTAGTATCACGTAATTTTAGTCTTTCACAAACATTATGTATATTACATTCTTGATGAATGTTTATTTCTATTAATTTTATTTATTCACTACTGTTGCTAGATGGCAGTGTTCCGCAACTCAAACACGAGAAATCTTTCTCTATTGAGTTGGACATTTTTGTAAAATAAATTCATACTTTTTTGTAATTAGCTATTATATCTGCACTATTAAATATTCTATTTGTATTTATATTAAATAAATAAATAAATAAAATTTAAAAAAATGTATTTTCTAAAGCATACAAACAAATATGGACAAAAAAAACTTTAGATTACGTGATTCCTAGCTTTTTAAATATGTTCTGAGATAGATATATTTTATTTTTTTTGATAAAAATATTTTTGGGCAAGATTCTTACGAAATGTTTATGTATTAAGTTTGTTACATATGTTTTTATTTTATATATATATTGTAACATAGCCTTAACTGTAAATTTAGCATAAGGTTTTGAATAACAAGCTCCCATTAGACAAACTACTTAAAAGTAGTTTATCGGGACGTTTTGCCTTATATTTTTGTAAAATGTTTTAAATTAATAAAAAATATATATAATCATGTAACCTTCATCGGGTACACTACTTCCTATAAAATGTAAAGAAAAAATGAATTATTACAGTTATGCAAGAACTTCTTCTACCTCGAAAAAACATTCCTGTTTTTATTTTTTTATTTGTGTGGTATGTTTAACGTTGCGTAATTTTTTACGAAAACATTTCTGTTTTTTTTTTTTTTTTATATACAGTTACGGAAAAAAACATAGAAAATGAACTAAGTAGATGCAGTATTTTTTTTTTTTAAATATGTATAAATTTATGTATTTTGTATATGTGTATAACAAAAAAATCCCACATAGGCAAAGCCAGGGCGTGGGTTTACTAGTGTTTGTTAGTGGCAGTAGAAAAATGAGTTTTTTTTTTTAATTAGTGTTATTTTAATATTTGTTTATATATATATTTACTCATATAAGCGAGTTTTTACTTAAATGTAATGACTATATAATAGTGGTGGGCGAGGCGGCTCGGTTTAGTGAGTCGGATCACTAAATCAGCTCTTTGTAGTGTACCGGTTCGGTGATCCGGCTCGATTGAACGACAGTTCGCGTCCCCCCGCACCATGCCCTGTTCCTCGCTCCCTTGGCCCTCCTAAAGACGTCCTTAAGACGCTCTTATACGATACTTTTTTCGTCTAGTTTACATGTGGATTGTCTTTACAGAGAAATGATTTAGTGATTCGGATCACTAAACCGAACCGCTTCGCCCACCACTACTATATAATACTTAGTAATAATATTGTAAAAGAAAATATCACTCAATTGCTTTTGATATCACTTTTAACACTTTGCGCTTTTGCTTTAGAGTAGAGATGGTATTGAGAATGTCTTGTCCAGTAGAAAAATGCTGTTTATTTTATAATTGTGAATGTAAAACTGCTAATAACATGAGATCCACTCGAGAACTATCCTATGTTTTATTCAAAGAATAACCATGAAATTTTTGTTTTTTTTTTAAATACATTAAACAGCACAAAAATTATTATATGAAAAAACTCTTGACCAATGACAATAGAAACTTTATGTTATGAAAGATATTTTCATAACGCTAGGTTAGTTGAATCGATTCACTGTCCCCTGTTTTTTCCTTTGTGTTTCTTTGTCTCCGAAATTAAGGAAATTTGAGATTCGAACCCTTATTAGTTTCTACGAAGACAATTCTTTGAGAAAGTTATCAAAATGTGAAAATTTTTATTGATTTTCGGCCTGAATCAGAACCATTTACCTTAGTATTTAAGTATATTTTAGGATTTAAGTATATTTTAACCAAATTTAATATCCCTTGGAACCCAATCTTAGCTCAAATCTTTATTCGGTAAATTATCTCAATATAAATGTTTCGGATATTTTCGTTTTCAATGTTATTTTTAATGAGACCTTATCTGCCTTTTCATATAATAAATACACTTGACAATATATGGACTAAAATCTTTAGAATATATAGCTTACACACAACAAAATAAATTACCCAATGATATTAAAAATTCCAGCCAATGTGAAAGGTCTCGAAGCAAGATGCTTAAACTCTATTATTTGAAAGAATACCTTAAGGATAAATGCTGTGATGTGTCTCTGTAATAAATATAACTATATAATGTACCAGTGATGTGTTTCTTTATAATAAATGTCTCTGTACACTTATATTATAATGTACCAGTGATATGTCTTTATTACAAATTCAAATTATGTTTTGTAAATGTTGTTAATGTGCTGTGAATGTTAATTATGTACCGTAAATATTAAGTATGTTTGTTTCTAAAAACTGTAATGTAGGTTCTGCATGTGATTCCACAATGAGTTTCTTAACTCTTGGGAATACAATGCATAATGTATTGTATACTTTTCAATTAAAAAAAAATTGTTAAACACATTATCGGTGTCTTTTCAGAGACCTGGTAAATTGGGAAAAAAATCCAGTTAGTTTTTTTTTTTCTGTGAGCTTATAATAAGAGTGGTTGTGCTGCCTTCTCATTCTTTAGCCAACTTTTGGGTATCGATATCTATCATCAGCCCTGATGAAACGCTGCAAAGCTTTCTGAAATGGTTGTTCAATGCCTTCAATATTTTCCACCGTCCTACGTTGCGTTGTAGTCAACATAAATTTTTAGAATATTTTCATTAAAAATGTATGCGGTACAACCTGGCAGAAGCAAAAGAAAAATAAAAAGCTTTTTAAATGGTTTTACTGCAATCAAATACTTAACTGAAATTATTATCATTATTATAAAAAATGAGTTGAATTGATAACTCGTGGGAATGCAACATTGTTGTATGTCTTTAAATAAGTATGTAATCAATATCAAGTTCATATTCATAAGTCTCTTTATCCGTAGCTCACACAAACTCGATCGCAAGATACAGGTAATCCCTTTATAGACCTGCAATACTTGCAATGATCTGATTTGCTCCACTTTTTGTAGCCGTTCTTAGGCAGTCGTTGGTGTTGGTTCTTTGATTGCAACGCTCTTTCTTCATACAATTCCGACCAGGCTTCTAGTTCTTCAGAGTCGGTAAGATCTCTAATCTCTGCTTGTGGTCGTTGATATCCTTTTATGATGTTGCCGTTTTCAGTAAATCTTCTAGCAGTAAAAATATTAGTGATTGGTAGATTAATTTCATCAATTTCTTTGCGAGTTTCCGATGATTTGTCACCATTGTCTCCTTTCCTATGTAATACGTCACGAGGAAATAGAACAGGTTCTTCATCGCCATCCTCATGACGACCATCAGCATCCTCGGTTTTTATAACATCATTATTTGTGGCCAGAGTTCTCCGAGTAAATTGTTTCTTCCTCTCAATATTTCCAACATTATTTTTATTTGCTTCCAAAAATCTTGTGTTCAAGCGCGTTCTTGCTGAAACTTTACCTGGTTCCTTTGCATCCCTGTAATCATTTAATGGAGGGTTAGTCTTTTTTCCTGTGCTATCCCTTTTTCTGCCCTGCGGTCTTTTAAATACCATTGAAGAATTTTTCGATTTTTTTCTTGAACTACTTGATGGTTCATATTGAAGTCTTCCTGTTCTTGTCAGAGCACCTTCGTCTTCCGTAACTACATCTAAAACATTGTTTATTTTAGGTTTATCCATAATGAGGTCAAGGTTTATTTGACTTGTATCTACTAACGCTGGGTCGTACACAAAAACTTTCCTTTCAGACCTTGCTTTCATTATTTTCTTTTGAGTTGCCGTAAGTAAAATATTACTTAAAATATAACCCAACTGATTGATTGAACAGTAATCTGCGCAAGAATTGGTTTGTTTTATTTTTAGAGCTTTGAAACAATTTTCACAATTTGTAGAGTCAGTAACTTGAGAGATGTGTTGAATTATTCGTTGGATTTTTATAAAGTTAAAGCAGAATTGTTGACACTCGGTGGACGTTCGTGAATTCAAGGTGCAGATTGAACAGTGGAGAACATTCAAGCCATGATTGAAATCAGAAGTAAATGGAAGTACTTCAACAGTTGTTTCGTAAACCAGTTTGACTGTTTTCAAGTCGTCTGCAGCATTCTGACCCTCGATAAGAAAGAAACTCTAGAAAATAAAAAGTGTTACATTTTTAGCAAAAATTCTTTAAAAATTTTCCATAGAAAGGGGGGAGGGGTCAAACATCTTTATTATAGGTTAGGAGCCCACAAAACATAACCCTACATTGTCAATACCTATCTGATGGAATACACAGACAAAACCACTTTGTGGAGGTAATGTGCGTTTAGAGTAAACCCACTCATGGTCCTGTGAGGAATGAGAAATTCGCACGTCGCTGCAGATAAGTAAAGTTCGCTAAAGTAGGGTAACGATTTGTAGCGCAGTCCATTGTAGGCTTTTTCTGTGCAGGGTCTGCAGCGGCGCATGAAATACTCCTTCCTTACCAGACCATGAGGGAGCAAGCTTAGCCTTAAAAAAATAATCTGGCGGTGCGCAACCTGGAGAGCTCCGTGTATGTAGTCATGTAGATTGTGAACCATTTTTTATGTTCAAACTATGTCATAAAATACACAAATGAAGATATTTAGACCAATGTTGGGTAATCATACGAAATATTATCGGTATTGTTTGGCACATTTTATTGATTTTTTATCCTTTCTGCGTCAAAGTATAAAACCGGAATATTAATTATTTGATTCTTAGCAAAAATTTTATGGTATCCTTTTGTTCTTTCACTATGCATTTACGATTTCTCTATTACTTCAACTTCTGATTGTATCGTGAAAAACAGCAGACGCAATCACTGCAGCAGCTCTGTCCGATACGCCAAAACAGTTTTTTGACAAGGTTGGAGAACTAAAATTTAACTTTTTCTTGGACACTTAAGGTGTTGAAGACGAACATGGTTGCAAAAGATCACCAGTTTCATTATCTCTAGAATCGCGGGATGCAATAGGGATTTCTGGAGTAAATTCGGGAATACTTTTCTGGCTTTCTCTTTTTGTGATTGAACTATAATACAGATTGAGTGTTTGGGTTCCAGCACTTGGTTTATCTATTCTTCTTGCTGATAAATTATCCACAGCACAAACAAACATTTATCTGTTCATTTATCTATTATAAGAGCAGTTGACATGAAAGCAAAGCTCTCACAAGATTCGCAACTGATTCCGAAAGGAAGCGCACAGAGCCGCCGAGTGCACGTAAACAGACCCCTGCTTATGACAGAAAACATAATATGTTTCGCAGAACGATCGGAAATACATATTTTTATTTTAAGTTTAGAATATTTCTATTTAGTAATCTTGATTTAAGTTTCAAGGTGCACACGAAACTTTACAAGTATTTATACGATTTTAAAATTCAAACGAAATGCGGAGGTAAATGGACTAAACCAAAAGAAAAAATCGGACACTCTTTCTAATTGTATATCTTTATTGTATTTTCGACACAGCCTAATAAGAAGAAATAGAAGTTAGAAGGAGAAATTGGAACACATCTTAATACTTTCCCTCGGTCTACCGACCATTAGCTTGGTATTTATTTATGAAAGATAATATATTTTTTTTTAAATTTAAAGCCTTATTTTTGGTTTGCATGAGTTGACTAAAATAAATGGTTTTTCAGTCTTTATTACATCACCCATTTCTTACGTCACATTTTAATAAACTGATTTACTACGCAAACTAGGTTGACTTATAGGTATACTTACCATCACTTGATATTTACCATTACTTGATATTTACCTTTACTTGTCCATAAATATTCAAAATGACTGAAAATCTTAACACCAATGGCAAAATATTTAGCTCCATTGCTTGCTTCCACCGAATGTTATTTAGATCTAAAAAAATTTAAATAAATCAGAACCTATGAAAACTTTTCATTAATCTTTCGAAACTCGTACTTAAATATAATTAAATGGCCGTTGAACGGCACTTAACAGGTTTTATGCGACTTACGAAACGTGGTTATTTGATATAAATTAACTTTCAATAGGTAATAAGAAATAATTGCTCTCGAAAACATGGCGCAATATCTTTGTAAATTTTTTGTATGAAAATTAATGGGGTTCCGAGGTGTAGCTAATTGATCGCTTGATTAATTAATTCAGGCCATGTCCAGATGGACCACACAACACACATGAGCCGCTCCCAACTAGAAGGGCAAAATGTGTATGATATCAATTTGTGACTATTAACTAACTCACCATCACGCCGTTTTCCGCAGGGGTAGGCAGAGGACGGACCGCCACACAACTCGATCTTGGCATACACTTCTTGCTTCATTCACATTCAAACATTTTCTTCCGTTATTCCGACTTCTGACATGGCCCGACTCGAGTATTTGATTCACTCGATCGTTTATCGTTATCTTCCTCGGCTTCTTCTTCCGTTCATATTCACATTATATATTCTCCTTACACTCCTTTCTTCATTCATTCGCTCTACATGCCCAAACCATCTAAGCGTCCCTTTCTTAATATTGCTCATTACGCATACATCAGCATTGGATGTGGCATCAATTTATATGAAATTATAAAAAATTGTTTTGTTTAAACTAATATTTATTAAATAAATATCTATTTGTTTCGAAACCAACGGTTCCTTCGTTAGGATATAAGGTATACTGGGGAGAGAGAGAGAAACAAAAAAAATAATGACATTTAACTAAGGTAAAAATAACAATGAGTAGTGAGAGAAGGTAAATAATTGGGTATTAATGTAAAAATAATAATACAAAAGAAACAAAATTATTATGAAATATTTATTTTTATATTTTCATTAACAAATAGAAATTAAAACAAAGTCAAGAAAAAATCAAGGCACAAAAATAACAATCATTATTCCTAATATAGATATTAATGTGAAAATAAATTGAAGAGACAGCTATTTTTTTCAAATATCTGGTTATTAATAATATTTAATTGACTATCACTTTTTATAATTTCTAAAATTACAAATTTATCTAATTGTATTTGTATGTAAAAATTTAAAACCTTTATTTATGTCAAAAGGGTGATTTGTTTCCAAAATATGATTGGCAAACTCAGAATAATTATTAATACTCAAACATCTTGTGCTCCTTAACTCTAATAATAAAATTTCTAAAGGTCTTCTATAATAAAAAAAGTTACAAATTAATCAATAGGCCCCTGATTTCTTTAAACATGCCCAAAGCTAAATCTACTCGTACCATTTTGACCTGGAGGCAAAGGTCACATAACATCTATTTTGGCACCAGCCCGGGTCGACCATTTTTTTAATAAACTCCGCTATCATTCGCACGCTGACTGCTGTCCAATGACCATCTGAAAATTTTACGGAATAACAAGTTTGTATGCATTAAAATGGTGTCAAAATAGAATACTCACAAATATCGCATTACATTCCCCAGGAAATCGTTATTTTACTTAATTTTAAGCTTATTCAATATAATTCTTAACAGTTTTGTGAAACAATCTTGTCAAACCGAAATGACGAACACGCGAAAGAATTCATGTCATCATTTCTTGCGGTAGGTAAATTAATAAACATTTCTAAAAGGGTCTAACTAAATACTCTTATTCTGCTTATGTAAACAAGCCAAACTTTTTTTATCGATTGCCGTTTTACTTAAATTTTACAAAATTGTAAAAAGTAAATACTAATACTTTGCGGTGCAATGCGAGGTGTCTGCAAAATATTGGGATTTATTTATTATCAAATCACTGAAAAGGACATGCCTCCAGGCTCACCCCTCACCCTGCTAAATTTAGCTTCTTCCCCTCACCTGTTGAAGCACCTCTGTTGATTCTCTTCTGTGTTCTTTTGACATAAATTTAAGTTCAGTTTTACACTCAAATATAACATTGGTTTACAATTAGATAAACCTGAAATTTTAGAAATTAGAAAAAGTGTTATTATTAACAATCAATCAATTATTATTAATGACAAAAAAGTTTAAATAAATTTTCAATTTTTTAAATCAAATAATTATTTTAAACATAAAAAGTTCGATACATAGTTTTTTCTTCCTTCTGTAAAATTTCCTTTCTGGAAAATAGGGGGTCTTGGCAGTAGTGAATGATATAATATCACTGAGGTACTAATTACCTGCTAATATTAGTTAGTAGAACCTAACTAAACAGTGAATAGATTATTTAAGAATAAGGTAGGTAAACATATACAATTTAATATGCATGTAGGACGGAGGTAGGTATGTAATGTATTTGTGGAATACAAGGCACATATCTGGTGGGGCCTTAATGCTGTACAGAGTGTGGAAAGACTTGTTCACTGTGAGATTCTCTATTACCATCCTCCTCCTTGTGTGGCTTGCTGTCCTTGTCTTTTTTCTTTTGTGCATAACTCAATGCCCCCTTATCAAAGTCCAGTGGAACTATTCCCAGGTCTCCGCTGTAACGGTTCTTAGCCACCTGCGAGCACAAGTAAAAACAGAGTCAGTTGGGTATGTGTGGCTACATTTACATTCAATGAAGATATTCTGTGGCTCGCCATACCTGGAGATACTTCTTCCCCCGTACGCTGGTGAGTCGCTTGTCTTGGATGATGAGGACGCTGTCAGCTTCCTGCGAGGCCTTGGCGGAACCAAATATGGAGCTGGTGGACAGGTCCTCAGCGTCACGCTCCTGGAAGGGAGGAGTTTCAGTATCAATGTCAATTTCAGTTTGTACAGTGTGTTTACTTGCTATTTTTGTTACCTTGTTTTATTCTCTACTTCTGTATTTTGCTCTTTTAGATTCCTGCCATTTTTAGTATATCTTATACTTTTTTGAATTTAA
This sequence comes from Halesus radiatus, assembly GCA_022606495.2. Lineage (NCBI taxonomy): Eukaryota > Metazoa > Arthropoda > Insecta > Trichoptera > Limnephilidae > Halesus > Halesus radiatus. Next base: position 180,796 of record JAHDVE020004408.1, on the reverse strand, counting down.
CTTTTAACTTTTAACTTTTAACTTTTAACTTTTAACTTTTAACTTTTAACTTTTAACTTTTAACTTTTAACTTTTAACTTTTAACTTTTAACTTTTCACTCTTCACTAATGCCTCTACCGTTATTATTTTGTAAACTATTTTTCTTTCCCTATCATGAGATTTGTTTTTGAGGTAAGAAAATTTTTCTCCATATCCCTAGGGTCTCTGGGTATTTTTTTTTACCCCCTCCCCAATCACATTTTTCTTAAGGGATAATCCTGACGACTGAGGCAATGTCTCCTGGGAAGAGTGGCGGGAAAAAGAATCCACCTGACACTGCTTCAGAGGGACTGCCCTGGTATCCTGGCAACGGCTCGTCCTAAGTACTTTTACCTAATCTATTTTGTTTCACCCTTTTACTGTTTTATGTTAGTATTTCTCCGGGTCTCACTACGTTCATCTACGGACTACGGCCGAGTAGAGCAGAGCCACCATACTTACTAGAGCCACTTTTGTCGACCGTACGTATGTACTAACCATTCTGGGCTGTGGCATTTTACTAACCTCCTTCTAAGCTAATGCTATGCAGGGACACTTGAGGGTTTAGAATCATTTATAACCTTAGCTTCGTTGAACCAACAAATTAGAGTCCTTGACGTGCACCCCGAAGGGGTAACCATAAGTTACTTATACCGGGATGGGAAAGTGGTGGGTAACCTCAACTGTACAGTGTGTTACAGTTCATTCAATTGTGTGAATGCAATGAAGAGTAGGATTACCTTCCTGGGATGCATGACCAACGTAACATGGCAGTTGTTCCTGGTGGCGAACCCTCTGAATGCGGCGATCACAGCATCCTGTCTCCAGTAACGGTCCATGGAGCGAGAAGGCTCATCTCCCATGCCCAGCATAAACTGCACATTGTCCACTATCACGTGCGCCACATCGTGTACATAGAATGCGTGCTCCACCACCTCCATCACATCCTTGATAGACTGCTGCCCATGGAAGGTCAGGAAGTGGATCGGGAGCTTCTCAAACTCATCAGCATATCTGGATACAGCGTGTAACATTGTTAGAAAATCATTTATTAGATGAACACACCTTGAGGGGGTGCACTGGCAAAAATGGTGTTGAAATTGTATTTATCTATGCCCTTAGTGGAATAGTGCCAGAAAACATCCACGGCAAATATGGTAAACAGTAATGCATATTAGTACTTACTCATCGAAAAGATGAATATTCTCATCCAAAGGAATACCTGCCAGTTGTTGCAGCATCGTCCGTGCCAGCCGAGAGTTGCGAATCTCAAAACTACCCCATAGCGTTGTCACCTGCAAACAACACGGTCTGGTTAGGAGGAAGAGTTCGTTTAAGGTTGGTCAAGTGGCTCTGGAGCTAGCTACTTACTCCTTGCAAGGCCAGGTCCAAGGAGTACTCGCTGCAGAAGGTGGTCTTGCCGCAACCGGTTGGGCCGGTGAGCACCGTGAGCTCTCCGCGGCGATGGCCCCGCAGCAGCCGAGTGAGCGCCGGGAAGCGCTTCCATTTCACCCCTTGCACCTGCACACAGTGCCACTTTGTGATTACATATAATGCACTAAAAGAGTCAAAATATGCACCCAAATAAGAAAAAATAATGAAATTATGCTTATTTTTAGTTTTAATATATGTAAATACATATGTATTACATAATTAATCTAATTGTATATAAAAAAACATAATAAGATAGTTTTACCTACCAATAAAACGTATATTATGTACCTAACCTCATTTAAAACCTTATTGAGAGAAGCATACTTAAATTTCCGTTCGCGTTGGCTTTCCCGCTCATTTTCTTAGTACCTTGTGTCTGACAGGTGGTCACCAGAAAATAAGAAAAAATAATGAAATTATGCTTATTTTTAGTTTTAATATATGTAAATACATACGTATTACATAATTAATCTAATTGTATATAAAAAACATAATATGTATGTTTCATTATTATGTATTATCTTAGCACTGGAATGGGTAATGGGATTGAATTAACAGTAAAATGTAGTTTTTTTAATAGTAACAATGTTGAACACTTCAACTTGACCTCCGAGGTTACCGGAGGGAGCAAAAGGTTTTTTGTTGTTGTTATTTTATGGCTTTCACCCATTAACGGAAATCTTGGCCATGTTTAATCAGTTAGATTTTAATAGTACAGATTTTTCTTAAAATTAGTTACTTTTAAACAGGATATAATAGTTTTTAATCCCCATTGACTAACATTTTAATCCCATTTTTATACAAACGAGGTTTGTTCAAAAGAAAAGGTAATTTCGAATTTTTTCGAAAAGTATTTATTTATTCATCAATATCCATTTTCTCACCTTCAAAGTAATCCCCCTCAGATATAATGCACTTATGCCAGCGCTTCTTCCAATCCTCGAAGCACTTCTGGAATGCGCTTTTCGGTATGGCCATCAGCTCGTTCTTCGATTCTGACTTTATCTGATCAATTGTGGCAAAACGCTTTCCTTTCATTGGTCTCTTCAGTTTCGGGAATAGGAAAAAGTCGCAGGGAGCCAAATCTGGTGAATACGGTGGTTAAGGCATGATTACGGTGTTGTTTTTAGCCAAATAATCACGAACAAGCATTGATGTGTGAGCTGGTGCATTATCGTGATGCAAAATCCATGATTTGTTTTTCCACAATTCCGATCGTTTGAGCCGTATTGCTTCATGCAAAGTTGCATAACTTCCTTGTAGTATTCCTTATTAACCGTACGACCTGTTGGCAAGAACTCATGATGCACCACGCCATTGTAATTGAAGAAAGCAGTGAACAAAACCTTCACATTTGATCAAACTTGGCGTGCTTTTTTCGGTCTTGGCTCTTCTGGCCGCTTCCATTGGGATGATTGGGCCTTGGTTTCGACGTCATAACCATATACCCACTAGTACTGTATCAAATTATAACTAGTCGTTGGAAATAATAGCTAAATGCCGTCAACACATTACGCTATTGAAAACAATATAGCATTAACAGTTAATAAATTGAATATAATATCGAATTGTAAATATTTCCCAATGGAGTCAACGAATCAGTACCTATTGTTTTATCAGTATTATCGCCAAAAAAAGGGTTAACAGTTTACACGTCGTGAGCAATGTTATGCCATATTTGGAATGGTCTTTTGATGACCTTCCTACTAGAAATTTGTTTTGGATTTCGGTATTCCAAACAGCCGATACGTAGCGCTAAGCGTCAAGGAAGTCTATCATTGGGAAGCAAAAAAATAGCATTTAGCGATATTTATCATTACTAATATTTATAACGCCTGTTAGAATATAATTTCAACATCCGAATATTTTTCAACGCATTCAGCTGGGTACCTCTTTTTAACACTATTAGCGCCAAAAATTTCAACGATGTTACAGGATTATTATTATTACTATGTGTATGCGGGATATTCCCCGTTACATGGGATTCCCTGATACGATTGGGATCATTATTTGTTACTTTTTGCTGTTTAGTGTCGTATCGATCGTTTAGTTTGATTATACTGGCTTGTCGCGCGTATATTTGATCTGTTTTGATAGTTTTACTTTATATCAGAATTGAAAACACCGATTTTGCAAATAATTGAGGTTGGATTGGAATATATTAATAATTTATAGTGCGTTATGACTTTTAATAGTTAATATCAATAGAATGGAGTATATTTTTTTAGTAGACAATATTATGACTAAAAATATTATATAATACCTACATAAATTAGTATTTTATTTGACTGATTTAAAATATTATTAGTGCATATAATTCGACGTCTAGACTTATTTGTAACGTAGTATAAAATAACAATACATAGAAAACAATATACTCCGCTCTATTAAAACTACCCAGTAATATACACACAAGCATATTTGTAAAGTGTTTACTACTTGTTTTCAGTTTTAGTGACTTGCTAATAAATAAATTTGTGAAATTAGATTCAAAGTGAAAAATAATAAGTAATTACTATACTTACTATTTATTTATTTATTTACTTTTTTTTGGGAAAATTAACAGCAAATCCATAATTTTCATATATATAACAATATAAACAATAAATTATGCCAATTATAAATTTTCCTCTGCTGATGATAAATACTACGAGTAAAGTGTGACAATGTACAGTTTTTCATCAATTATCTTAAACAATGTCAGTCGGGGGAGGGGAGGGTGGATGGGAACATAGGAGTGGGATAAAGGTAAAAAGATGGTTTAAGTTAACTAGTTTGAGAGTGGTTGCATTATGGATTTTAATTTAATATCGCGTGTAGTTGAGTTAAAAATGTCAATATGGTAATAATTTAAGTTAAACGAGTGTGTAGATCTGTAGATAAACGAGTTTTGTTTGGAATTGGTTTTACAATGAGGGATATAAAAAGTAAGTGGCGATCTGCTGTTGCGATTTGGGATATGAAATAATAGGCGTTTGAGAAGATCAGGGCTATCAACTAGGTTGCGTACGATTTTAAATAATATTACGGAATCAGCTATATTTCTTCGGCAGGTTAATGTCTGTAAATTAAAGAACTGTGCGGAGTCTTCATTGCTAACATGAGATCTAAAAGAGCGGAAGTTTAGGTACCTTAAAAATCTATTTTGGACGCTTTCAATTCTGTTTTTATGTAGTGCATAGCCTGGGTTCCATACATGAGATGCATATTCCAAAATACTGCGAACATAAGAGAAGTAAAGTGTTTTGAAAGTGCTAATATCGTTGAACTGTTTACAGGCACGGATGACGAAACCAAGCATAGATGATGATTTAGTTACTATACGGTCGATATGTTTATTAAAATTCAATTTATTATCCAGTATGACCCCAAGGTCCTTACTTTCTGATTTGATAGATATCGGTTGACAATTAATTGAGTAATCATGAGTAAATACATTTTTATTTCTGGTAAAGCGCACGACGAAGCATTTAGAGATATTAATTTCCAAAAAGTGGGCATTACAATAGACATTCAAACGATGCAGGTCATCCTGCAGCTTCTGACAATCCTCGATTGAATTTATAGATGAAAAGATTTTCATGTCATCTGCATATAGGATGGTTTGTGAGTTTAAAAAACAATTACTAACATCATTGATATAAATATTAAATAATAAGGGACCCAATAAGCTGCCTTGAGGGACTCCAGATGTAACAGTAACACTGTCGGATTTATATCCAGCCACCACTACTATTTGACTACGGTTCAAGATATAAGAAGAGAGCCAACGATAAAGATCGCCGTGAATACCTATTTTTAAAAGTTTGTTTAATAAGGTGGTGTGATCAACCTTGTCGAACGCTTTGCTGTAGTCGGTATAGATAGTATCCACTTGTATTCTGTTATCCAGGTTATCCTGGAGATACTCTGTGAAGGTTAAGGCCCTGCACTAACCTCTCGCAAATTTCGATTTGGCAACGCCCCCCAAAAAATAGTTATTTCAATGATCTGTAGGTGTCCCATCGGCGTTAAAAATATATTATTTACTATTCAAAACATGTAGTATGACACCTTGTGAAAGAAATACAAACTAAACTGGAGTTTCCCAAGAATTGAACCATTATTTTGTTAATCTACACACAAGGACTAATACCATATTACGTTTGATTAAAAACATCTGTGTCTAAAACCCTCGAGCTTAGAGTGACTACTCTATATTGTTACTCAAAGACCCCGGGTATATTTGAAAGTGGTTCCCAACCTTCATGTCTTTAAACATTTTTTTCTTTATAAGAACTTGTCGAACGAAAGACTTTTTTGTAATTATTTATTTATTCATTAAAACAATACAATAATAAATAGTAACAATTTTAGGCATGATCAAATAATGTTCTTATATCTATCTATATTTTTATAACATACCTTCATAAAAAAGCTAAATATATATACTAGTTTACAATGGTCTATCTACATGTGACACACTCCTTGTCCGTTTGAATGAAGCTATTGAACAAGATACCAAAAGGGTCTCCCCATATACATACAATGACAATCAAAAAATAAACTTTACATTTGCTCAAATGTTAGAATGGAATCAGTCGCTTCCGAAATTTGAGATGATGTGGTAGGTTTAGTCTTTTTGCTTGTGCTTTCGGATGTAACTGTGGAGGAAAGATCAGATGTTTTGTGTTTTATGGTTGATGGTTCGCGGATTTGTAAATTCCTCGTGAGGCGAGGGTCTACCAACTCGGGCAACACATATTCCATATAAAACACTTTGAGCTTATCAACCATGGTTTTCATCCAAAATTTTTCGTCTCGTTGAATCATCTCTACTTTGAGATGGTTCTTCTCACCTGACCATATTCCAAAAATACAAATGTTTTTTTTAGTGACGTGAAGTTGCCCTTGGACCTGAAAAGAGAAAAATGTTGTTAATATTGAAAATAACGTGAGTTTCTATATATTTCAAAAAAATTCTTAATTTTGTTGATTAATAAAGTTGATTTAAGTTATTAACCAAAAAACGAAATAATTAATGAAATTATTGCTGAACTAAAAACCACCCACCTGAAAATACCAATCGATTTAGTGATCCGGCTCACTAAACCGAACCGCTTCGCCCACCACGACTGTACATGCATAAAAACAGATAAGTCTGAAATATCGGTTAAAATCACAAAAAGGGATACAGGTCATAAAAGTTTAAGTAACTTGGTCAAAATACCGGCATGTTGTACTGACAATACATACTGACAGATTTCAAAATTCGAACAGGCCGGCGACAAATACGGGTAGGTTAGGTACCTACCGAGAACGCTGTAAAACAAATTTTTATAACATTTTGTCACCGAGTCATTCATTCATACTGCGTAGCTTTGTGGTAGTGTCTCTGATTGTCGTTGGGGAAATGTTGGTTCAAATCCCGATGCGGCATTCTTTTTTTACATAAAAAAGTGATAATCAAAATATTATGCTGATGGAAACAAATCACACAATAAACAAACAATGAAATTGTGCATAAAAAAATCTTAGTGGGCAATTCCATTTTCCAATGCATTAGGTATATTATCTGCCAAAACACGATTTCTGAAATACAAATATGATAAATAAATTATAACATAATTTTTAATAGATAAATAAATAAAAAAAAAAAAAATTATAATCTATATAATGTTAAGTGATAAACATATTTTAACAAAACAAAAAATGTATGATTATCTTCTTACCTTAGTTTAGCTTCGGCCATCCGTCTATATTTTCGCATATATAAAATTTTCTTAGAAATACGAGAATTTTTTTGTTTATTTCCCATATTTGAAAAATAATATTATTTAACTTTTTTTTTTTAAGACGTAAAACAAATTCTCGTAATGAAATGACGTAATTTTCGGTGCTAAACCAGCGACAGGTCTGTGTAGCAAGGGCTCCGAATCCCGACTGACCGATGTTGAAAGGCAGATATGATCATTCGAAAGATAGAAAGAGCGCGCCAATGTAAAGAGTGTTTAGAATAAATTGACGTAAGTGACATTTCTATAAATATTAATAAAACACGACATATTTAAGATAGATCAAAAATCTTAAGTTGAATGTGTTAAGCAGCATTTTAAGAAACACTATCAATTTTTTTCAAACCCATAGCATGTTAAATAACAGAACAAGCCCGTTTTTTTTTTAATTTTCGGAGCATACTTTGGGATTTTTTTCTATCGAGGGAATTTCACATAATTACATGTTTAGCTTGTTGACTGATTAGAAATTATCTTCAAAAATGTAAATATATATTTTTTTTTAGTGCATAAAACCTCCACTTTTTAAGGAATGTTTGTAATAATCCATAGGAATTCTGTTTTGCAAACCCTTAAGAGATTTGAGGTTGTAGATTTACCACTAATGAAACCATGTTGATTCGTATTCAAGCTAGGCTTAAGAGCAGCATACATTTGATCATAAATTATTTTTTCAAAAATTTTGTTAAATATGCAAAGTTTTGAGATTGGCCTGTAATTTTTTATATCAGTTTTTTTACCATTCTTGAAGATGGGAGATACATATGCGGATTTCCAAGTAAGAGGAACAGTGCATTCGGTTAGGGAACGGTTAAAAATTAAAGATAAAGGTAAGGCTAAATTGTGCGCACATCTTTTTATGAGAATTGGGGGTATTTCATCAGGACCAGCGCCTTTGTGGATGTCAATTTCTTTAAGGTACTTTAATACCATTTCCTGTCACCTCAATACTACTTATACTAGATATGTAATTCCCGTTGCCAATAGGATCGGGGGGGGGTATATCTTTGGTTGTACTGAAAACCGAACTGAAATATTCGGAAAATAAATTTGCAATATCTTTTCCATTGTTGGCTTTCAGATCTTCTAAATACATACATTTTGGAACACCTTGGGATTTATTGGAAGATTTGACATGGCTCCAGAAATTTTTTGGAGTTAAGAAAATGTTATTTTCAATATTACTTAAGTAACGAGATTTATTTTCGCAACATAAGTCTTTATGCCGTTTACGAAGGAGAGAAAATGTGTCGTAGTCAGCTCGGTTTTTATATCTCTTGTATTTACTAAAATATTTAAATTTTTCCTTGGTTACCTTGATAATAGCGGCATTGTACCATGGAGGATATTTTGAATCCCCCGTAAATTTATGAGGAATATGAAGATTTATAAGAAATTTAAGAATTTATAGAAATGTTCAAGAGCTGGTTCTATTTGGTAGTTAGATAAAATGGATGCCCAGTCAGCTTGTTCTAGAGCGGAATTAATTGATTCATAGTCTCCACGGTTATAGAGAAAAACTTTTCTTTTTACGTTTGTCAGTGAAAGGGTTTCCTGAAATGGCACATTAATGGACATAGCTTTGTGATGTATATCTTCAGGAACCAGCGGGTCGTCATTACATTCGGCGGAGATTAATAAATTAGACAGGATCAGATCAAGAATGTGGCCGCTCAAATTTAGTTCTCCGTTGAATTGAGAGAGGTTCATAAAGTGCATACAGTCTACAAAGTGATTACTGAGATAAGTAGAATGATCACTTGCTACATAGTATGAAGATGATGTAGATTGTATCCATGAAATTTCAGCAAGATTAAAATCACCTACGATAACAAATGAATCAGCGGGGTGATTTGATACCACGTATGATAACATATTAAGGAAATTTTCCATTAGGTGTTGATGTTGGGTCCCCCCTGGGATGTATACGCAACATATATGGACAAAAGGGTGACGTGTACCATTGGTACGAATGGTAACCCAAATGTCTTCAGCACAAGAGTGCCATTCAGGCCGAGCTACGCTGGTCAGTTCCTGTTTAATAGCTAACAGTACACCACCGCCAAGACGCTGACCTGTAGCAGCGTAATCGCGATCTCTACGATATACACAGTAGCGAGAGTCAAACAGTTCATAGTCTCTAATGCCTTCAGTTAACCACGATTCTGTAAGAGCGATTATGTCGAATTCATTTGAGAGGGTGTTTTGAAGAAACTTCGTCATTTTGGTACGAAGGCCTCTAACATTCTGGTAATATATAACTAAAGACATGGGAGACTAATTAAATAAATATTAGTGAGTAAGCGATAAATTATACATAACAAGTAAATGCAATTATTGCGGTTATGTAGCGTGACAAAGTAAATACATTTAATAAAAGGACTTCTTCGTGTATCGTGGAGCATGTACGTGATTCTGGTATTGTGCATCTCAGGCCCGGCTAATGACAGTGTTGTTTTGAAATATGTAATAGAAGAGAGGTAGATACTCGTATATGTGAATACGCAGCAACGGTTAATAATAATGATGACGTAATTATCTAAGTAAATTGTATAAATGTAAATGGTAAATAATGTAGCGTAAAGGTAAATGTAACTGCAGCGGTTCGTAACAGAGTGAATACATTTAACAAAATGGCTTCTTCGTGTAGGTGTAGAGTGGAATATATATGTATTTCTGGAATTGTGCATCTCAGGCCCGGCTAATGACACTGTTGATTTGAAATATGTAATAGAAGAGAGGTAGATACTCGTATACGTGAATACGCAATAATGGTAAATAATAATTAGGACGTACTTGTATATATAGTAAATGTTTAGTAAATCGAGTGTAGGTGGGTTGCTTACCGTAGCGATCGTACAAGGAATGAGTGTGAAAGAGATCACGTCTGTCTGTTGGAAAGGTCTGGATATCGCCCGTGCAAGTGATTGCCAACAGGCGGTAATATTGTTTCCTATATAATTCCTGAGAAGTGTCGATTAAGATAATAATAATACGGAGCAATAGTAGACTCAAAATCCAAACAGTCCTACGAAAACGGGTATTCAGGCAGTAGCTAAATCGCTAGGAATAATCATCATTGTCTCGTCAACGTCGGCGTTATTTCCAACGATTATTTTCAACAGTTGAAAATCATCAACGATAACGGCTTTGGCGTTGGATGGAATTATCGTCAACGCCCAGTACTAAGACCCACGTTTCATCACCAGTTATGACCCTTTTGAGCAAATCTGGATCGTCGTTGACGTCATTCAACAACTCCTGAGCGATACAAATGCGACGTTGCTTTTGCTCAAAATTTAGCAATTTCATAACAAACTTCGCTGCCACACGTTTCATGCCCAAAACATCCGAGAAAATTACATGGCATGAGCCGATTGATATGCCAATATCCTTTGCAACTTCCCTAATAGTGATTCGATGATTTTCCAAAACCATTTTCTTCACTGTTTCGATGTTTTCTTCGTTTGTTGACGTGGTTGCAACTCCAGGAGACTCATCGTCATTAACATCTTCTCAGCCTTCTGTAAAGCGCTTGTACCACTTACAAACACTTTTTTGAGACAAAGTAGACTCGCCGAATGCCACAGTCAACATTTTAAGTGCGTTGGAGCACTTTATTCCATTTTTAACGGAAAATTTAATACATATTCTTTGATCCATTTTTTTCAAAAGTAAAAAATCGAAGAACACACAAAAACGTGACTAACCTTTCCAGTTTTCAAAAACAAACCACTAATCCAAAATGGCTGATAATGCTAACATATGATAAACATATGTGTACCAACATAACAAAAAAAAATCGATATTTGAATGTACACAGCCCGCGAAAATTCAAAATTCACCTTTTCTTTTGAACAAACCTCAAAGTTAGTTCAAAATAAAATGAAGAAAAGAAGCCAAGATAGTGATAGCGCGATTTCAATGAACGGTGGGAAAATGAATTGCTATTTATAGCAAATTCATCAGGAAAACCGTTTTGCATTGTTTGTGAAAGTACTCTATCACATAATAGAAGGCATGATCTTCAGCGACATTATTTAATGTATTTAATAAATTTAATGTCTCTGAAATAATTATATACAAAAGATATTTTAATTTACACATTCAAAAATCAGAATAAATTTACACATACAAACTTGGATCGATTAACAAGATCCGCATTACAACTTACATTCCATCAACCTACAACAAAAACTACCTTTGGACAAAGAAATTTGCAATATTTCTCTATAAAAGTATTTAACATCCTCCCTCTAGCAATAAAAACCATTACAAAATTAACCGAATTCAAAAAAAGTATTAAGATATGGATTATGGACATGGGAAGGAAGAATATAGATATGATATTGCAACCAAACAGGGTTTAACGGTCACGGCATGTCTTCTAATAATTTTTAAGAATTCTTATTAATCTTATTGCATTATCATGTTCCTCTAGTAATATTTTAATATAATTACGAAATCTTACTTAAATTTTTTTATCAAACTTAAAATATACTTGACCAAATTCATATTCTTTATATAAAACCATATACAATGTGACCTTAGAACGGGGTACCCCAGTAAGGTTAAATTTTTTTGCGAATTTTTTGTTAAACTTTAAGAAATAAATAAAACCCAGCATCAGACTAATATAGAAGAAAAAATGAAGCTTGTTCTTGGGTCTGAGTTACAAAAAGAGTATGTAACTAAGAAAAAGGAAGAAATCAGAAAAGGACAAAATATATTTGTTTAAGTAAGTTGTGAAGACTTGGCGATGACAGAAGCGTCATATGAAATTGCATTGGCGAAAAAAAAGAAACCTTTTTCTGATGGAGAAGAAATTGTTAAGCCTTGCCTCCAAATATTTGCACGCCATCTTGGTATTAAAGTTTTAGAAAGAAAGGCAGACGAAATTACTATATCAAGGCAGACAGTTATGAGACATATAGAGAAAGTTGCTCAGGATGTATCTCAGCAACTGGAGGACATTGTTCGTTCTCGTACTTTCTTTTCTCTAGATTTGGATGAATCAACGGATACATGTGATGTTGCCCAGTTAAATATTTTTATAAGAGGAATTGATAATAATTTTAATGTATTAGAAGAACTTGCCAGTCTGGAGTCATTGCATGGTAAAACAAGAGGAACAGACATATTTGAAAAAGTTAAATCATGCATAGAAAATCTAAAATTAGATTATGGCAAACTCGTCAGTGTCTGTACTGATGGAGCGCCATCAATGATAGATAAAGTCAATGGGTTTACAACTTTACTTGAATTTTTTTTTAAACGGCCTATATTAATATATCACTGCATTATACACCAAGGAGCATTGTGTGGGAAAACATTAAAATATGCAACATGTTATGGTACCGATTGTGAAATGTGTAAATAAAATTAGAGCGAGAGCATCACACAGACGAGAATTCAGAGAATACTGTGAATTGCTAGATTTGGTTTATGGTGAAATTATCCTTCACTGTAAAGTGCGCTGGCTTTCTAAAGGTCAGATTCTGAATAGATTTTGGAAATTGAAAAATGCCATTGCTAATTTTTTTGAATAGGAAAATGAACTACCTAATGAAAGAAATTTATTATTTGACAACAACTGGCTATTTAATTTGGCATTTTTAGTTGACATTACTAGCCATCTCAATGATTTAAATATAAAACTACAAGGCAAGAATAAATTATTTCCTAGCTTAGTAAATAGCATCGGTTCATTTAAAATGAAATTAAATCTGTTCATCTCCCATTTAGAAAAAAAGGATTTAAGTCAATTTCCGCAATTAAAAGAGCAGAGTGAATGTGCTGCAGGTAATAGCAATTTGACGAAATATATTGACAAAATTGATATTTTGCAAGAGTTGTTTGAAAGTCGTTTTCGTGATTTTGCAAAAGAAGAAAACTACATGCTTGCATTTATAAACCCATTTTCAGTTAGTGAACAAAATATAATGCAGATGCCTACTAACATGCAAATGGAATTGATTGATTTAAAAACAAATTCCTTCTTAAAAATTTAATTTTATGAGGTTTTCCCGGAACAAAATGTGTCTGACATTACTAATTTCTGGCATTCATATTTCCCAGAGCTAAGAAAATATGCAAAAAATTATATATGTCGGTTTGGAAGCACACAGGTGTGAGCAAGCCTTTTCATCAATGAAATTAATAAAAAGCAAAATAAGATTGCAAATAACTGATTCAAATTTGAAGAATTCTCTGCTGATTTGAACAACAAATTTAACACCAAACATTAAAAAACTAGCAAAATCAAAACAAGCTCAAGTCTCAATCTAAGTCTCAAGGAAGAAATGTTTGTGCTGTAATAGTTTTATACAATAATTTAATAATTAAAAAATGTTAATTATGTTTTTCAGTTCACATCCAACAATAGTAGTTCAGAGTTAGCTTCACCAAACGAGACTCTCCGGCAGCTATAGCATCAGTTGGGTCCACAACAGCAATCACCCTCTCGTCCATGTTAATATTTCTGACTATTGTAGATTGGTGCTCTAATAAAGGTATCTTTTGAAATGACGTAAATTAATTAATTGAATTCCGTGATTGAGGTATTTATTTTCCTCCCATAAGCGAAGCAGTTCCTATTCCTATCTCTATTTTACAACCCCAAATGTGAACGTAAGAAGATAAAAAAAAATTGAATTGTATGGCACATCTGACCTTGTCTGTGAAAAAATTGGCGCATGGTATACAAAATTCTGGCCACCACTGATGTACACAATACACGATTCACACAAAATATAGGAATGTCAGTGCCAATGTTTCAAAATAAATATGGTCAACGAACCCTTGAATACATTATACCATTTATATTTAACAAGTTGCCAAACGAATTTAAAAACAATTGCTCTATGACGAAATTCTCACTGATGTTAAAGTATTGGCTTTTGAAAAGTGACCTTGTGTATTGAGGTTAATAAATATGACGGTCTCCTTAATATCTGTTTTATTGACGCTATTTTGCTTATATCTTATGTTGTCTTTTAAACAAATATGATGGTCTCCTTAATATCTGTTTTATTGATGCTATTTTGCTATTTCTTATGTTGTCTTTTAAAAAAATATGATGGTCTCCTTAATATCTATTTTATTGACGCTACTTTGCTATTTCTTATGTTGTCTTTTAAACAAATATGATGGTCTCCTTAATATCTATTTTATTGACGCTATTTTGCTATTTCTTATGTTGTCTTTTAAACAAATATGATGGTCTCCTTAATATCTATTTTATTGACGCTATTTTGCTATTTCTTATGTTGTCTTTTAAACAAATATGATGGTCTCCTTAATATCTATTTTATTGACGCTATTTTGCTATTTCTTATGTTGTCTTTTAAACAAATATGATGGTCTCCTTGATTATTATTAATATGATGATAGTTCTACTATCATCATATTAATAACAATAATACTTGGATGACCTGCATAGCGCCGTTTTTGTGAAAAATCACCTCAAGGGAGCTGTACAAATACTACTTGCTAAGGTTTATCTTATTGTGTACAGATACAGAAATATACTTGCCTGGTATGTCACTCCAGATTAAAATGTTAAATTACAATGTTTTGGCTTGAAATGATATGATTTTGCACGCACAGGACACATATTAGAAAACACTGCACATTGCATGATATTGCAGTTACTGTTTAAATATTATATACATATTTGTCATTGATATTATATTTATTAGAAGGTTATTGGCGAAAGAAGAGTAGGTATTTATTTGAAACATTATTTTATTAGAGATTGTTGATAATAATTATATACAGTTACAAATATTTATAATTATTTAGAAAGTCATGGGCTATGAAGATTCAAATGTTTCTGTTAATTACTTTATGTAGGTACTAACTGCTAGCCTCGCTATGTTAATTAGGTATGCAACTGAACCATTCATGGATATGACTTTCCGAAGAGATGAGTTTTGAGTTTTGCTCTGAATTCTGTCGAGTCTTTAATTAATCTTAGGTCGTATGGCAGTTTATTCCAGGCTTCAGGGCCTGACATGCTGAAAGCTCGCTAACCAAACTTAGTGTCTGGTTAGTGAGCTTAACAATTTGTTATTGTGCTCTCCAGCTCCGTTTATGGAATGACTTGCCAGCTTTTGTGTTTCATTCCTCCTATAACATGGGTTTCTTCAATTCCCAAGTTCACTCTATTTTCTTAAAAAAGACCCTTCAAATTGTTATGTGAGTCGTTCTCCAATATTCTCTGATATTTCCTTTCTTTTTTCCCTTGTGGTTTATTAAATTTATAAAAAATTGTTTTTATTTTCATAGAACAAAAACTGCTTTATGGTGCGAGAAAAATACAATATTTTGTTATATGCTACTATTTAATTCAATTTAATTAAAAAAACAAATTTGCTTTGCATTATTATTTTTTTTTTTTACAATAACTTCACACAGGAGGCCCTGAGGGAATTAATTTCCCCCAAGGCCTATATCATCTTTGGGGATGCTGTGTGGAGGGTCTTTTAGAAGATAGGAAGGAGTGAACCCTGTTGTAGGAAGGAGGAAACACAGAGGACGGCAGATAATTTTACAGCCAAGCTGTTGAACACAAGAACGAGTCGTAGAAGCGACCCGTTCTCATGTGACAAATGTCAACCATGTGCAAATGATTGGCGCGCATTTGGCGTGTTTCCCGACTGTGCACGGATGCCGAAGGAATCAATGACGCTAGTTCCTCAGAGGATCTTCCATTAAAATACCGGTAGAACAAGGACAGGATTCCCACCTGACGTCTGTGCTCCAAAGATTGCAATCTGTTTGTTAAGATAGGTGAATCTATCAAACGGACCGCCGATTTCTGCAGTCAAGGGTTTTTTCAGATATTTTGGAGCTCCCGACCAGAGGCGGCTGCCAAATTCTACAGTGGGGTGCACTTATGATTTGAACAGGGTCAGAAGTTGTGTACTATTAAAGTATCTGTGGGCTCTGTACAATACGCCCAACTTCTGAGAAGCCAACTTTACTCTGGCTTCGGCGGAGCTCCATTACCTGAGCTGGTCACTTAAGGTTACACCAAGCATATCAATGGAGGGTTTCTTAGAAAGATTGTTTCCATTAAAGGAGACTAGATTGAAATGTTGGTTTAGGTGAAGGAAGAGATGAAAATTACTGGGCGCCAGGTCAGGGCTATAAGCTGGATGGCTAAGGAAATACCACTTAAAAGATTGCAGGAGCGCGGTTTTTCTCCAACAATGCGTCATCAATTGAAGACCTCCTTCCACTTCCTTCCTCATCATGCAAATTGGTTCTACCGCTCGAGAACTCAGCACACCACTTCCTAACATTACGCTGGTTAATCACATCGCCATAAATGGCCGTCAGACCACAATGAATTTCAACTGGGCGGACCTTCATCGCATTAAGAAAGCAAACAACAGAGCGCATTTCATATTTGGAGGAGACGGCAGAGGAGCATTCATCTCTAACAACATTACAGCCAGACTGAATAAACTACCGAGCCGCCCATTGTGGAGGGGGAAGTATGCGCAACAAGCTAGTATTGCCAACTAGTGAAATAGTTCATCCGTACCGTCGCAAATAGCAAACGGTCTTTTATTCTTGGAAAACACTCGTACTTGCAGTAGCTTAGCGGGTATAAATTCCCATTTTATGAAAAATAATATTATACAATAAAAAAATAAAAATAAAACTGCATTCAGTCCTCAATTAATGAAGTGTCCTGCATTCTTCTTTTAATATTCCTATCAGCTTTTCCATCTCTCGTAAACATACTTCCCAAATACACAAACTCATCGACCTGCTCCAAGTATTCATCATTGACAACTTATATTGCACACTGTTTTCGTACTCTCTCTTTCAAACACCATGACTTTAGACTTACTAACATTCATCATTCGCTCATTCTTCATATATACTTCGTTCATCTTAGATATGAGGGACTGTAGATCTTCCATACTGTTGGCAATCAGCACCGCATCATCTGCATACAACAGGCAAGATACTTGCAGATTACTCATTTTCGCACCCCAGCCCGCCTCTTCCAATTTTTTTGCATATATAGATTGAATAACCATGGTGACATTACGCAGCCTTACTTAACACCTTTTGTGATGTCAAACCACCCCGTAAAAACACCGTTCAACTTAACACATGCAACGCTTCCCTCTTACAGAGACGTGATTGCCTGTATAAGATTCGTATTCACTCCATACTTAGGACAACACATTCCATAACTTTTTCCTATCAACACGGTCAAATGATTTTTGTAGATCGACAAAGGCACAGAAAAGTTTTTTTGCCAGAAACTTTTCTGCAAGCGTATGCAATGAGAAAATCTGATCCATGCACCCCCTTCCACTCATGAATGCACCTTGCACATACCATATGTTATCCTTTGTTTTCATTTGTACCCTTTCAATCAATATCCTACCATACAGCTTTCCAACTAAACTTAGGAAGCTACTAGCCCTGTGATTTCCGCATTCCATATGTGACTCTTTACCTTTGTAAAAAGGCATAATCACAGCCCTTTTCCAATCTAATGGCGTGTAACCCTCCTCCAAACACTGGTTAAAAAGTTTGCACAACCATGTGAGACTTATAAGGCAATCTCCTTTAAAGTATTCAACAATATTGTCGATAACCAACAGCCTTACCATTCTTCATACATTTAATCTATCTTTTTATTTCATCAATGCTGATTTTGGTAACATTCACCCCATCATCATTCATATCTGATTTGCTACTGGAATCACTGTCGCTCGGGTTGCTTTCAAAGACCGCTTCAAAAAATTTCATCCATCTCTCTTATATTTCTTCCTCATTCGTCAACATTTTTCCATCATTTGAATTTATCACTTTCATGTATCTGTTTTCTGGACCATTCCGGGACCTTTTGAACTCCTTCCAAAATAGTTTTATATTTTCTTGGTTTCATAGGTTTGTCACTTGATTTCTCCTCTTCCAGACGTTTTTTTCCTTCTTTCACTCCAACACTTACTCTTTTCTTACATCCCTTGAATACTTCTTTCGCTTGATTCCTCTCTTCGCTAGATCACTGCCAGTCGCTATCAGACATAACCACACTTTCTTCTACTCTGAGACCAGTACATTGATCTCATCATCCCATAATTCATTGCCTTTCTTCCTACCTTATATACTTATTCTACATACCTCTCGAGCGGATTCACAAAGACTCAGTTTTATGTGGTTCCATGTTTTGTCTATACTTAGACCGTTCATTTCCTTCTCATTCAATCTCATCTCTACACAATTCTCATACTTACTTCTCACAACATCTTACTAAAAGTACTTACAAAAAACATGTAACAGTATGTTTTGGAAAGGAGGGGAGCTGTGGTACCTTCTCTATATTGCGCAGGTCGGCCAGCACATCTTCACGCAGGGCTGAAAAGGAGGTGATGGCCTTATGCCACACAGGCCGAGCCGTTGCGCCCAGTGTACGCAGATCTTCTCCACCGCGCAGCGCTGCCAACGGACCCTCTTCCCATCTACACGCGAATATTATATTACAATTGAGTTTAGTACATTATAATACACAATAGTAGATACGGGCGCATCTCACCTAACCAGTAGGCACCTCTTGTCGCCCAGCTTGCGAGCGAGTGTGCGTGCCTGCTCCAGCGTGTCTGCGGTGCCCCACAGCGTCAGGCGGGAGAACCTCTCCAGGGCGGGCAGCTCCTCCTGCGGCAAGCGGCTAAACCCGTGTGGGAGGCACACTGCCACCCCTTCATCGTAAAGGACAAAACATTGTCAAGACATGCTTGTAGGGATTGAGGATTTTGAAGACACAGACGAACTTGGTTATAACGAACAAGATCACGGCTGTAACAAAAAATGCCCCAATTATTTAATATACACCATATTTTCTTAATTTTTAATGTTGTGGAGCAAGTTAATAAAAATTTAAAACTAAGGCATTACTAGCCATATCTAGGCACAGATATGCCTAAATAGGCACAGATATGCCTAAATAGGCACAGATATGGCTAGTAATAGTTATAACTAAATTTAGTTGGTCCCATGTTGCTCCTTATAACCAAATTCAACTGCATATTATTTATTTACAATTGTATATGCCCATTGTCGAAGGGTCTTACCACTGACTTTGGCAGCAAGAAGCGCAATGGCGTCCCCGGCTGAGGACACAATGGTAGCGGAGCGCCCCCCTCCGCCCAGTTGCAGCAGCCCACTCCCCTCGGTGTGCTCCTGGCATGACTCATCTAGAATGTGAACAATGGAATAATGTGAACAATGCTCATGGATAGACACAATGTCTGTTAAAGACCAGGAGGTACCCCCTTACCTGGGTGAGAGCGCAGCAGCAACCGCAGGCCGGACACTTGCCCCGACAGGTCCCTCAGGGGGAACAGCAGGGTATCTCCAGACACACGCACGTCTCTCAGCACTTTGCTGGCTTCAGGAACTACCTGTATCACAATACCACACATAGAGATGAGCACCAAATCAAATTCCTATTGTCGAGGGATTTCAACTATTTGATTGTTAGCTGAAATGATTTTTTTATTTACAAAGTCCGACTTTTTGTATGGAAAAGTGTTTGGAGAAAACTTTTCCATACAAAATTATTCAGCTTTTAATTTTTTGATTTAGAGCAGAGATGCACAACCTTTTTAGGCAGAGGGCCAATTTATTCATTTTCCGTTTGTTCGCAAGCCGCAGGGGGTGGGACATACAGCTAGATGTTTAACTTTGTAGTCGGTGGTGTCGCTAACCTACTAAAACGGTGGCTTCTTAATACATTCACCATAGAGCGCACAAACAAAGCGCAGCAGGGTCAATTCTATCTCCAAGGCCAAACCAATAAATGCTGTAGGTTTTTATGATTCTGAAATAATAGCTTCTAATTTTGGGCGGCTGATGTAAAGAGGACATATTTCGTAAAAACGGAATAGGAAATATTTGAGCATAGCGAATCCGGAACTCCAACTGATTGCTATTAAATAAGAAATATCAAAAACTCTTCTGTTACTTATGTTTTCATCAACATCATTTGGAAGATTACCCTTATGATACGGGACCCATTCAAAATATCGAACATAGCACTCATAAAAAGGCACCGCAGGCGTAAATGTTGCCAGGTTCATCGTCAAACCAATGGACGATGTTGATTTTTATCATTCAGAAAATCAGGTTGCAAACAAAATTTTGTGAAGAAATCTTTTGGATTTTTATGAAACCAAATTCTAATTCATCAAACATAGATTCCAACAAAGTCATAATTTTTTTTTCTGCATTTAAGGACAAACCACAAAATTGTATCATTTCAAGAATATGTATATGAAAAAGAAGGTTGTTATTTTGAGCAGCTGATTCAAAACGTTGAAGATAGACTAATGTTTGCCTCTAAACCCTTTTACAAAAGAGAACAGAAAGCGTTGAATTTTTTGCTGAAAACTTGATATTTCATTTAGCCAAGCGGGCCGTATAAATCTAGTGGACCGCGGGTTGTGAATAGCTAATTTAGAGAAACAGATAAAATCTAAATAGAGGAATATTTATATAAATATCACAAGTTAGGTAATTCCCTACACCTACCATCACCACAACCGCCATATCAAATAAAATGATTCATTAATATATAACAATATATACAAACTGGTAAGTTAAACCTCTGCAGGATTTCCTCAGCGTGTGTTTCTGCTAGACTCTGGCTGTCTCTCTCGGCCCGACTCCAAGGCAGATAGGGCTCTTTCGGTCCCTCAGGTTCATCTCCTGTTGACGTGAGACGTGCGGGACCCCCGGCAGCCGCAGGCAGATACTTCTGTAACGCCGCCCACTGACCCTGGCGTCGGCAGCCCGAGCAGCAGTAGAATCCTGAGCACCATAAACGCATATTACTCCTCTGCCTCGTCACTACGTCGCAATTCTGCGGGTTTGTTGTCACTAGCATGTCCGAATCAGAGATTTAAGGTAAGGACAGACTGGGCCCACGTACGCAACGTACGCAACGCATTACGATATCTGGACAACTGACAGTTCATAGATATGATATGAAAATAGTTGCTATAGAATCACACTTGTCACACGCAACGCAATCCCACGCGCCCCACGCAACGCCGACCTGCGCTGTCCAGATCGGCGTGGGACGTGTGGAAGGTGGAGGGGATGGGACCGACGATTTGAGTTGATGTCTATGGTTATGTTTTTGACGTTTATTGATTGTATTGCGGTTCATTTGAGATTTGCTGGTGCGTTTATTGCTAGTTTTGTTGATAAAATGTATATCACTTTCAGAATTACAAGACATGATAATTACAAAGCTGGGCAGTAAATATGCGTGCGTTTTCTAATAAATAACAAGGGAAACACATAACCTTAAAAAGAAACGTCAAATCAACTGAGTGATGCCTCACCTAGAAACACCAATCACACGCGTTGGAAGGCGTGTCCTTACCTATCTTTGCGTTACATACGTAGGACAAGTGTGCACGTAGGCCTGGGAACGTAGGATCGCATACGTTGCGTACGTGGGCCCAGTCTGTCCTTACCTATACCTGTGGTTTTGTTGATGAACACGGATCCAATCTCCTTCCTCTTGGTGGCTTTGCAAGCAGGACAGGAGCTGGTGAGGCATACGTAGCCGTCCTCGGGGGCACAGCCTCCCAGGCGCAACAGCCTCTTCATGTCTGACACGGACACAGCTGGAACGCCGAGTACGCCGCTGGACACGCCGTGCGCTCCTCGGGTCGGCCTGTCGGGCGCGCGGTTCACCAGGCAAGCCCGCAGCGCTCTCTGACAATAGTGTAGCCCTCCCCTGACCCCGGGCATGGTCAGCATCAAAGATTTGTCTCTTAACCTAAAATATTAAACTGCACTAACTAATAACAAAGTCGATTCCGTCAGCTTGGCACCCAAAAGGCTTACCTTGCAACTGATCATCAAGCAGTAAGTAATTTTCTGATACGGTTTCGGTATTGCAATTATATAAAATGACGAAATAAAGACGTTTTCTTCAAAACTTTATTTTACCGGTAAATACTTCGAAAATTTAAGGTTATACTTTACGTCAAAAATTTGTCAAGAAGCTTCGATACCGTTGTTGAATGTTGACACAAAACCATAAATATTTGCACAAAACCATAGATACTGACACTGACGTCACTGACTAAATAGCAATACGACCAGCTTCTTTCATTCTGTTATGACCCTCTACATCAGGGGTCTCAAAACTACGGCCCGAGGGCCACATCCGGCCCGCGGACAGATTTTGTCCGGCCCGAGGAGAGCTAGCATACTTGAAAACTCCTTTTAGAGAACATATTTTTTATAGCAAATTAAATTTAGTTTACTGAAGTACTCTAATTTTATGTTGAATAATTATTAATATGACATCTACATTGATATGGTCATGGGCTAACTACTCATAACATTGTTGTAGGCTTATTGTTATTGTTTTTGTGATAAGTTGGATAAAGAAACACAGAATTGTAATGAGTAAAGACATGTATAATATGCAGAAAATTTAACTTCAGTATATAATAACTAACAAATTATTGAAATGAATCCAACTAACATTTTATATATTTTAAATAAAAACATAACTTATAACAAGCATAATGACATATGAAATACTAATGAGATTTATGTAATTGAGATTTTCCACTGACAATAGTTTGTAGTTGTGGACTAATTTTACTTGTACCAATTATTAAAAGAGATTTAAGATGCTCATCAGTTAATTTAGATCTGTAAAAATTTTTTGTGTACTTCATTTTGGAGAAGGTCTTCTCACACGAATAAGTAGTACCAAAAACAGAAAACAGCCCACGAGCAAATTTATGCAAATTATCAAATTGTGTCAGTGGAAGACTCTTATAAAATTCCAACAAAGATGAGTTTTGATATTTGTTCTTAATTATATCACTGCACTGTAGATCAATCATTTCCATTTGAAGTTCCGGGGCTAGGGTTTTAATGTCAGTATCAAAAGGATTCTGAAAAATCTTAATTTGATTCGCAATGGCATCAAAGTCCGAGAAACGAGTATCAAAATTTATTTTCAAAGCACTCAAAGTTTCGATTGCAAAATCGATAGGAAACTCAGTCTCAGTGGTGTGGCTGAATATTTCACATGTTTTAAAATGTGAAAAACATTTACTTCGTAGTTGTGATTGAAACAGTATCAATTTCTTCCGGAATGATTTGATATTAGTGTATAAATCAGGAAGATGCTGGTTTTCTCCTTGCAATCTCAAATTCAGTTCGTTCACATGTTTTGTCAAATCAACATAGAATGCTAACTTCCACAGCCATGCGTTGTTTTGTAATTCAGTAAGAGGGCGATGCTTTTCATTCAAAAAAATTTCGATCACTGCTCGAAGTTCAAAAAAGCGCTGAAGGACTTTCCCACAACTAAGCCAACGTACGGTAGTATGATAAGGTAAGTCATTTTCTCCAATCTCTTCAATAAAATGTCGGAATTGTCGGTAATTCAGCCCAAAAGATCTGATAAAATTAACAGTTGATATGACTGGTTTCAGAACTTTAGACATATCCAAACATTTTCCGCACAAAGACTGTTGATGAATGATACAATGTAAGACTAATGGTTTTGAACCACCGTCATTTTCTACAGCCCTTGACACAAGAGCGACCACTCCTTTATCTTTCCCACTCATGTTTTTGCCTCCATCAGTTGTAATACATTTCAAGTTTTTCCATCGAAGGTTCTTTTGATTAATGGCCATTTCAACTCCTTTAAAAATATCTGTACCAGTAGTTGTGCCATGAATACTATACATATCAAGAAGTTCTTCATGCACTTCATAGCTTTTATCTACTCCTCGAATATAAATCAACACCTGAACAGTATCTGACACATCCGTTGACTCATCCAAGGCCAAAGAAAACCACTCAACATGTCCATTTTTGTCGAACAGTTGAGAGGATATATTTTCAGCGATGTTTTCTACCCTTCGAGCCACAGTGTTTGCTGCCATACTGACAGTTTTTAATAAATTTACCTTTTCAGGGCACATTTCTTCGGCTACTGCAATTATGCATTCTTTGATCATTTCTCCACCGGTGAATGGTTTTCCACGTTTTGCAATTTCAAGAGCCACACGAAAGCTGGCACGAGTTGCAGCCTCTTGTTCAGTTTTGAGTTTTGTAAATGAAGAGTGCTGCGATTTCAATCCGCGCTTCATAGCTTCCAATTTTCCTGTCCGCAAACATCCTGTATATTTTGAGTAATTTTGAAAATGTTTTGTTTCATAATGACGTTTAATGTTATATTCCTTGATAACAGCTATGCTTTCATTGCAAATCAAACATAGCGCCTTGTTACTGGACTCAATTACGAAATACTGAATGTTTCACTGATCTTTGAATTTTCTGCATTCACTATCAATTTTTCGCTTCTTTTCCATACTACTAAATCACACACAAAAGCAACAATTCGAATCAAAATACTGTTACAAAGATGTCTTAAACTTAAACACGCACAAACACGTTTTAAGGAGGTACGCACTATTTTATTTCACAACAGTGTCATAGGAACTGACTTGTGGTTGCGCCACTAGCCTTCTTATATATTCCAATTACTGCCATCTAGAAATGAGTGAAAGACACCAGAACTTTCTCAAACCAACGAGATTATTCTGTACGTGCTATTAGCGCCATCTGTTAGCGATAGAAGGTACTACCTATTTCCGCTTGTGTCCACCAGATGTCGTGTCACGTTACTCCTCATGGCTCGTACTCTACGACTAATCTAGAAATTACAGATAATGACAGGAAAATTAATAATATGCAGTGTTGCCGTTTTGCGGACTTTAGTCCGATTTGCAGCCTTTTTTAAACGTTGCGTACTTTTTCGGACTTTTTTTTTCATCAGTGGACTATTTCACTTTTTACCACCGGCAACAATGAAAATATGGTTTTGGCCCTCGGAACTTACTGGAGTAATTGGTATGGCCCTAAGGCTGGAAAGTTTGGAGACCCCTGCTCTACATGATGGCCGATTATGGCGCATGATGGACTATCATCCGCCATCATACGCCACTATGCCCACTACGGATGGCCCATCGTGTAGTGGGCATAGTGGCGTATTTTTATTTGTTTTTAAAATACATGATATTTAATGGAGACATTTACATGGAGTAGATACATTAGATCACCATACTTGGCGGCTGACTGTTTCATGGTGACCAATGGAGTACAGTTACTTTGTATGAAATCTAGTGTAAACATATGGATTTATTATATTAATTATGTTAACATGCTGACAATTGGAAAAAATATAAAAGAAAGTAAAATATACAAAAGATAAAAAGACACGCGTAAGGCGTAGATCACAAAAATATAGTTTTTTTTTATATGTGCAAGCATGCACACATGTGCACATTTGTATGAAGTCTAGTACAGAGTGACGCAAACCTACCGTTATGGTTTGAATGTTAAATAAGTTTTTAAATTTTTTTATATTTTTTATTTTTATTTCAGAATTTTGTGAAGAAAATTTGGGGAATTTGAAATGGAACACTACACAACAGAACAGCGATCAACAATTGTTGAATTTTATTTTGAAAATCAACGGTCAATTGTTTTAAGGCAGCCTGCTTATCGTCGTTTTTTAATATGCGTACTGGACCTACAGCACCAACAATAAACCGCCTGGTTGCAAATTTTCGACAACATGGTACAGTAAGACACCTTCCATGTACCGGAAGACCACGTACGGTTCACACGGAAGAAAATATCCAACGTGTCGTGGATAGTGTGCAGGACAGTCCAAAAACATCAACAAGAAGACGTTCGGCACAACTGGGGCTAACGCGGAGGTCCGTTCAGAGGATTTTGGCCACATTGCACATGTTCCCGTATAAGGTTCAGCTTGTGCAAGAATTGAAGCCGATAGACTACCAACAACGGCTTGATTATGCCATTTCATTCCGACCATAACGGTAATTTTGCGCCATCCTGTATAAACATTTGGATTTATTATATTAATTAATTATAGTAATTATATGGCGGATGATGGCGTATGATGGCCCGCGATGGCGCTTGTGCTCTGGAGGTGACGTCCTAGTTAGTAATATTTACGTAGCTTCGAAATATTTTTCAACGTAATTGCAATAGTTTGGACATGTGATGTAACTATAAAATTTATCGTATTATTCATTTGATGAATGTACTCGTATATGAAATCCCAAATACAAACATAAACGCTAAATAGGTATTTTTTTAAATTGTGGCTCTCTGAATATTGTACTTAAAATAAGTAAATAAGTATTTTTAAATAAATATGTCTGCATTTATACCCTATTTTTATTGGGGTAGAGTTATTGGAAGAGAGGAAAAACATAACAATAACAATAAGTTATAAAAAAAAAATTACATTTCCTGAATATCCGAATTTAATTTTATGATGTAAGGTAGCATATAATATCATAAAATTACATTTACATATCAATTTTTTTTAATGTCATTGCCTAATATACTAATAAAAACTAATCATCTAGTTTTTTAACCAAGTGTATTGCCGCAGCGGCACGTCCACGGCGGAAGCACGTTGAAAGTAGAACTGAACGTCGCCATCGTGTAGTGGCTCACCAGCAATGGCCAAGCCATCGCATCAGCTAGCTCAGTGGTCAGCAAAGTGCGGCTTCCGAGCCGCATGCGGCTCTTTGGCCCCTTAAGTGCGGCTCTGGCACAAAAATCCACGAGCACGGGCAACAGTCTTGTCTACAGTTGTCGGGGCTTATCGTGTGTGTAAATCTCCTGAAGAATGTTGTCTTATTCTCCATTCAGCTGCACATTCATTAGGTATTTTTGTCATCAATTTAAAAATTACAGTAATTTTGTATTGGTGGCTTTTGAAAAAATGTTATTTGGAATATTTTTGTGAAAGTGCCCTATTTAATATCTATCAAAAAGAAGCAAATAAAAACGGAAGATGGAAACCGTGAATTTAGAGTTGAGTGAACCGAGACTTTCGCGTTTATTCGAAACTTAAATGATCATCCGATATGTTGTATTTGTAAGGAACAATTCGCGCATGACAAGAAGTCAAAATTGGAGAGACACGTCACAGTGAAACACGCATCATTTAGCACTAAATATCCTGTCGGTGATGCAAGGAAGAAAGCAGTTGAGGAACTTCTGAAGAGTCAAGAGACATCATCCTCTGTATTTAATAACTGGATGCAATCTTCCAACAATATTAATATCGCAAGTTTTGTTGTTAGTTAAGAGATTGCTAAGAGAGGGAAAACGTATACAAACGGCGAATACATAAAAAATTGTTTTATAAATGCACCTGAAGAGTTATTTCGGGATTTTACGAATAAAGCAGATATTAAAAAAATATATAAAGATATACCTTTGCTTACCAAAACAATGAAATATAGAACAATTAAAACGTCTTCGAATATAACCATCCAGCAAATCGAAGATCTGAAATTGGTTTCAGCTTTATCAATACCAGTTGATGAGTCTTGTGACGTAAATGATACAGCGCATGTTTCGCTTTTCACAAGATTTAATTCTCATACAGGTCCTAAAGAAGAAACTTTAGGATTATTGCCACTCAAAGCTCAAACACGTGGAGAGGATATCGCAAATGCTGTAATTGAGTGCATGAATAAACATCATATTCCTCTCGATAAAATTGTGCCGATTTTAACAAACGGGGCCAAAAGTATGACCGGCGTAAGAATAGGGTTTGTTGCTATTTTGAAAGAAAAAAATAATCACGAAATACTTGCTTACCAGTGAATCATTTATCAAGAAGCGCTTTGTGCGCAGACATTTCCAGAAGAAAATTGTAAAGTTATGGAATTGGTGATTACGATTATCAACTCCATTTTAGCGAAACCTCTTAATCATCGCCAATTCAAAGATTTTTTAGTTGAAATGGAGTGAATACGCTGATCTTCGGCTTTATAACAAGGTACATTGGTTATCAAGAGGGAACATTTTATTTTATTTTTTCATTTATTAACGCCCCAAAGGGCTTTTACATATTTTAACAATAAAATGATTATGTGTACAGAACTTAAAAAAAATAACATGATGCATAGTTGGTATATAAGTGTAACATATTTATAATATATATGAAGGTATAATAAAGTATAAGTGCATGCCACAGAGGAGTTCCAAAGGGAAAGGTTTTTAATTTGTAGATACCACTTTTTTTAATAAAAATAGTAATAGCCTAATCTACATGATACATAATACACAAGTGCATAATATAATACTCTTATAATATGAGTGCATGACATTGTGAAAAAAAAATCATTGTGTTTTTATATTTCGGATGATGTAAAAATGTATGAAATTGCATAATACATAATATAGTAAGATACATACATACAAAGAAAAAAGAGGAACAAGTTTTTGGATTGTAGATGAGTACAAAGATAATATATAAAAAAAAAAAAATTAAACAATAGCTCTTATGCGATGCTCTTATAATTGTTGCAAAATAAAAATATCGTTCAGGTATCTTTTAAACATGGGTAAACTTGTGTTAAATATATCTATAGCAGAGGTGAATTTATTTCCAAGTATATGTAGACGAGAAATAGGTGCATGCATTTGGTAGTTTGTCCCAGAATTATTGTTACAGAATAACATATTTTGCCGAGTTTGTCGATGGGGTACTTTGAAATTGATTAGTTGCGGGAGTTCACAACAGTCTAATACACAATAAATAATTTTAAATAAAAATGTTAAGTCTGTTATTTTTCTTCTGTTTTCTAAAGTATGTATTTTGAGTGTATTTAGCAAGAATATATAGTTTATGTGTTGGATTGGTATGTGTAGTTTGAAGTTAATAAAACGTAAAAATTTGCGCTGCACGCGTTCATATTTTTTTTATATTAATGATATAGTATGGGGACCACGCTATTGAATTGTATTCTAATATGCTGCGTACTTGTGACAAATATACGATTTTTATAACTTCCAGCGAATCAAAGTCTTTGATAGTTCTAATTATAAATCCCAATGTCTTCATACCTTTATTAGTTATTTGTTATATGTGATTTACAAAATTTAATTGTGTATCAAACAAAACTCTGAGATCACTAATTTCGTTGACTTTTTCCAAGATTTTTTTATCTATAGCGTAGTTAAATGATAAAGGGGTTTTGATTCGACAAAATGTCAGTGTCTTGCATTTATCAACGTTGAGAAATAAGTTATTAGCGATACACCAATTATGTAATTTATCGATGTTTAACTGTAAGATTATGTAGTCGCTAATATTGGATATTTCTTTGTATAGTTTAATATCATCGGCAAAAAGTAGAACTTCTACATCGTCGAAACAAGTTATTATGTCATTAATGAATATTAGGAATAGAATGGGACCGAGATGACTTCCTTGCGGCAGACCACTAGTTGCATTAAGTACCTTAGATTTTAAAGACTTAATTTTGACGAACAAGATTCTGTTAGATAAGTAACTTGAGAACCAATCCAACATGTTGCCTCTCAGTCCTAGTGCATATAATTTACTAAGTAATAATTTATGGGATACTTTATCGAAAGCTTTTGAAAAGTCTGTATAGATACTGTCAACTTGTTTTTTATTCGTGAAGGATTCCGTAATATAGTTTTGGTAAAGTAATAGATTAGTAATAGTTGATCTTCCACTGACGAACCCGTGTTGTTTTTTTATCAATTACTTTGAGTATTGATGGATAAATTAAGTCGAGAACAAGGGATTCAAAAATTTTTGGGAGTACTGATTGTATACATATAGGACGATAGTTTTTTATGTCTGTGTCATCACCTTTTTTGAAAATTGGGGTAATATAACTAGATTTCCAACGAGTTGGAAAATGTCCAGAAGAAAGTAAATTGTTAAATAATATGGTAAGTGGACTTGATATTGTAGATGCGCATTGTTTAAAAAATATTGGAAGAATGTTATCTGGGCCTGCAGATTTGTTGGGGTCAAGGAAAAGTATTTTATTTTGGCAAGATTCCCGTGTAATGTGGTAGTTCTGTAAATCTAACGTGTTATGATATGTATATGATGGTATTTTATTTTCAGATGTTTCGTCTTCGTACACGCTTTGGAAATGATCCGCAAACAAATTAACAATGTCGATGGTGCTATTAGCTATTTTGCCATCATAGTGCATTGTAGGGGGGTAGTCTGAACTTTCATTGTTTAATTTTTTGACAAAATTCCACAGGTTTTTTGTCTCCAGTGCATTTTTCTCAATGGAGGTAGTGTGTGCTTTATAGCACAGTTTGGATAGTATTTTATATTTTTTTCTTGTTGCTGAAAAGTTTGAGTAGTCATCGATTAGGTGAGTAAGTTTAAAAAATTTAAAACATTTCGCATCACTATTACCAGAAATCAAAGCATTTCTCCTTGAGAAGGGTGTTCACTATCCAGAACTAACAGACGATCAGTGCATAAAAAAAATTATTTCATGGTAGACGTTACGTCTCATTTAAATCAGCCTAATCATAAACTACAAGGGAAAGGAAACACATTTTTTTCGATGCTAGAAGAAGTCATTTCATTCGAAAACAAATTATCCCTTTTGCTCAGGATTCTGAAAGGGAAAAATTGTTTCACTTTCCGAGCCTGCTGAAGCATCGCCAAGAAAATAATTCCTCCATTGATAAACACTATTTTAAAACAACCATTTTAAATATAAGGGAAGCATTTCTCAGCAGGTTTCAGGAATTTAAAAACAGCAGAGCAACCTTAGCATATGTCAAAAATCCTCTTAATACTACGATAATAGATTTGATTTTTTCCTTTTGGCATTGACATTGATAACTTTGAAATACAATTGAAGGATTTAAAAAAAAAATAATCAAGGAACTATGGATCATGTTCAACCCCTGGAATAGTATGATTCTTATGATCAGCTGAAAAAACTCTCGTTTGCTCTTCTTTTCCTTGTTGATTCTACATATGCATTTGAAAAATCTTTTTCAAGCATGAATTTTATCAAGAGTAAACTGAGAAGTCGTCTTATTGATGAGAACCTGGAATCGTGCCTAAAATTAAAAACGATACACAAACCTGACATACTCAAACTTTCCAAAGAGATGCAAGAACATTTTTCGCATTAAGTATTTGTCAGTCATTGTCTCAAGTTAAATTTATTGATACCTTACTTTTATTCTATTTTTTTATCAATAAATAAAATCATTATTAAGTGCGAAATCAAGTTTTATTCAGTGTACCGTAGGCCTAAAATTATAATAAAGGTTTACTACATTAATAAACAGATTTGGCTCTCAAAATTTGTTTTAATCGTTGTAATGTACATATTTGGCTCTTTGGTGAAAAAGTTTGACGACCACTGTTCTAGAGAAATAATAAATTCGGAATTAAGCATGTAATTTCTATGGCAACCCAAGGTCTTTGACATTTTCTTGTTTTTTTCAAAAACTATCATACCCGATCATTGATGTTTACTTTAGTTATTTATTAATAGTTACAAATCATTTCAAATGAATAGACCAATAAACAGTGGAATAAGGGAAGTTATTTACTGTGTATTCCGGCGCTGTTTAGCTGAATTTCAAGCTAGGAAACTCCTATCTAACTTTGAGGACGTTTTCAAATGCACTACTGAAATGACTGGGAAGGTACTATGGTCTGTTGACAAATTTTATCAATTTTGTACGTATTTAAACAATATATTTGTGGATTTATGCTGATGACAATTATAGCAATGTGCATTCAGATTTGAGGTTATGCTTCATGTTTGAATTCGAAAGTTTATTGTAAACAAAAACGTCCAGAAGAAAAACGAATCAAATCAAATATTTTAGTTTTTTTGGGGTTGGAATCGAAAAATAGAAGCGGATAGCATGAAACATCGGGAAACTGGAAACGAGAAGTAAGAAGAAGAAGCGAGAAGTGACGAGAAGGAAAAGCAAAAAATAAATGCTTGAAGTTAGAAACTGAAACAAGAAGAGGCGGGAAACAAGAAGAAGCAGGAAGCAAGAAATTAAATCAACGCTCAATCCATTCGTTTAGTCCTATATATCCCACATTTCCATATTGGCTATGGTTGCCATGTATACCGAATAATTAAATTCTATCCTTCTCATCCTTAGAGCATATGCTCCAAATTCTAACTTAATCATTGCTTCCTGGACCCTGGTGTTCTGGTGGGACTGTGTACTTAGTGCACTCTTACTTTAGTCTCTTACTTACACTTTCTCTCAGTATTTTTTTTTTTATTAAATATTTTTTTAAATTACTGCAAATTACGTATTTTATTAAAAATTTTCTCATTCCATCTTTCTATTCACATTTGTGAACACCGTTTGTATAAAAAAAAATATAAATAGAGAAATATTTTTGAGTAAGAAAAGAAATATATACTTCTTGGGAAGTATTTATGTTTTAAGTTTGTTATATATGTTTTTTTAAATTTTATATAGATATAATTTATAATTTGTAACTTGACCCGTAATTTTTGAGTTTTGAAGAACAAGCTCCCGTTAAGCAAACTACAAAAAAGTAGTTTATCTGGACTTTAAAAAAAAAATTTTTGTAAAATGTAAATAAAAAAAATTCATCTTAAACAACCGTAAATTCACTTTGTGGCATCATTTTAAATTAAATAATACAAAATATTCACTTGACCATTATGACCATGTGTCATATTCGTGTTGCCATTTAAAACCTTTTAAACGACTACAGCGCCCTCAATTTTTTTCTACCTCTAAATGTCAGACTGTACTGTATTTTTATAAACTGATATGCACTTCTGTATTATCCAGGGAATTTATGCTGCACTGGTATCGCCTAGTAGAATAATTATCTATAGTGGCGACGCCTTTGACTACAAAAATGTGTCGATCGTTCTCTTTGACCTTTTACGTTTCCAATAACCATAGTAACACTTTTGACGTTTTGGTTTTGACACTTTTGACAGTCTTTCAAGGAGGGTGGTATATCTGTGGTTTCAAGACAAAATTTCTCGAACGAAAACGTCATAATTTTTGTTTTGTCAGATCGTATTATTTAAAAAAAATTCTTATTCAGCGTTGCTTACGGTTAATACAAGGTATTTATTGTTCTTAAGTTATCACCACTACACGTCCTAAATGCAAATGTTACAATGAAGTCATTAATTTTATTTATTTATTATTATGTGTTATGTTTTTCTTGTGCATGTACGTAACATATACTGCTCTTCGCTGGAGACCATTTGGTTTCCATTATATATATTAACCTTATTAGGTAAAGGAAATATAAGTACGGCCTTCAGGTAAGTGGCTGCAGGGTGCAGCTTTCTCCGTGAGTCATCTTATATCACAAACTACCGATTGTATTTGACAGGTGTCTAGGAAAGGATATTATTTTGAAGATGGTAACTTGTTACGGATTAAATAAGTACGTGTTTATATATGCTACTACTGTTTCCTAGTCTGTTCGGATTGAGATTAAATTTCGCATATTTTCGCTTTCAGTTCAGTAACAGGTGAATGTGTTTAGCAGGCACTATATAGAAGAGTAAAATAATATAACTGCAAAGTTAGCAATAAATCCACAAAACCTAACAAGAAAAAAATAACTATATGGACCAGGAATCTGCTTATCCGTAGTAGCCTTACTCCAGAACAGCAAACTTTGGCATCTTCAAAAATTTTTGAGAGACTTTTTCTTTTGGAAATTTATCAGATCAACGCTACTAATGTTAGCCACATCATGAGCCACAGCTTAAAAGTATTAATTTAACTGTCTTAAAAATTAGACAAGACTACGTAATGTTTGTTCCATATTTTTCAATCCCACTCTCCTTCAAAAATCACAACAATAATCAATTTTAAAATCAAATAAAACACTGGATATGTTACATAGGAAGATTTGAAATAGAAAATATATTAACACCAAATATAGACTAACACCGAAACCACTCGACTACACTTAAAACACCTCACCTTTTAATTTTTTAGCAATTACCTCAATTAAAAATAATTTAATTTCATATTTTATAAATGAAATCCTCAGCACGGGAAATTCCAGTAGGGATACCATTAATAATTAAGTTTTTAACTTGTTATAAAAAATAAAAATAAAACATTATTATTATTAATCTTGGGCGAAACAGGCATTAAAGCCATTAATTTTATGATTATGAATAAATAAGGTAAATTAATTGATTACTTTTTTTTGTGGGATAGAAGATTGGGTATGGCTTATAATGGATTCCCAGGAAATGGTTTCCAGAACATTTAGAACATGCTTCTACTACAGGGTTAATCTAAATGGAATGTGCGTATTGTACAGATGTCTTCTCCGGAGAAGGCGATCCGCGTGGGCCAGCGAGTGCGCGTGTCGGCCAAGGGTGTGGCGGGCACTGTGGCGTACTGCGGCTACCCCACCTTCGCCACCGGCCGCTGGGTCGGTGTGGTGCTGGACCAGCCCAAGGGAAAAAACAACGGCACCATCCGTGGGCACGCATACTTTACTGTGAGTTTTATTATAATAATATTAATTGAATGATTTGTATACTGCCGTTTTTGTGAGAAATCACCTCAAGGGCGCTCTCCGAATATTACTTGTTAGGGTTTATCTTACTATGTACAAATAGATACAGAAACATACTTACCTGGCAAGTCACTCCAGATTAATGCGTTAATTATATTATGTTTTACAACATTTTATTTTATTTTTATTTATTTTTTATTTATTAGAAACACAAACAAAATATTTACATAAAATCATCTTACATAATATATATTATATATATATACAATCGGAGTGTAAGTATCTCTAATTAATGTGTTTACAACATGTGTGGTGTAAGCAATAAAGTTTATGGATTATTTAGTTACAAATAACAATGTTTGTTTACATATCTCACTGAAACTCAGTACGTACAAAAACACGATAGTACAATAACGATATTGTTTGTTTGCACAATAGCCAAACAAACTAAGATCTCAAAAATGTTGAAGGGAAAATAATGTCACAAAAAAAAGGACAAAGATTTTACTTGCTTTAAATATAATTTTATATTTTAATTTTATTTATGAACACATAAAAAAAATCATCAGAAATGGCTTTTTGTATTGAAATTTAACTGTATTTAATTTAATTGTATTGAAATTTAACTGTATTTAATTTAATTGTATTGAAATTTAACTGTATTTAATTTAATTGTATTTAATTTAAGTGTAATCCTTTACTAGATATTTTCCTGGTGAATTTACTTAAAACGTATCACCTCCTCTGTTACTCTGTCTCACTTCCTTATGTCATTCATATCTTCTTACGTAATAATATATGTGCACTGACATTATCTGTTGTTTTCCATTCTTGTGTTGTGTTGTAGTGTGACGAGAACTATGGGATGTTTGTACGGGTGACGCAGCTCACGCTGCTGGATGAGGACGGGAACCCACTTGACCCGGCGGCTGCTAGCCCTGAAGAGGCCCGCTCCCGACTCTCCAGGTGATCATTCAGCCATCCTTCCTACTTGCAATTTCTTTAATGTATGTTATTTCTGTTGATTCAAATGTTATGTTTTCTGTATGAACGTACGGCCAGTCGGCCCCCCAAACAGAGCACCAAAATCGTCATATCTCTGGTCAGGCGTCATCCTTCCAAACCTGTACAAGTCATCACCACTGGACACCAACCTAAACTCTCTTGGGAAGAAACTGACCTACTGATCAAAACCTCCCATAATGATCCGACTCTCCAGCAAAACAAGAGAAACAATTCTCCTGTATGCAGTATTCATCAGGACTTGTCCCCGTCTTGGGCTAATTGTATTCAGAAACCCTCTTGGGCGAAGGGTGACAAATTTCCAAAAAAAAATTCTGAATCTAAAAAATTGGTGACTACCGTAGTGGTCAGTAAGAGAAAAGTAGGTGCAGTAAATCCGTTGAAAATGGTACATGATTGTGCCCATAAACACGTGGCAACACACCTGAAAATAGCATTCAACAGCCCAACTGCCGCAGAGACTGGCACCGAGGACGGGTATTGTTGACACTTGCACTTTAACTCCAGTCCACTTGTGTCCCTGTAGTCCGGAGTATTTAGCTCACCGCCCCCTTTTAAAAGATACATACATTTCTTCTTCAGTGCCTCCTTAAGAGACCCCTCGCTCCTTATAGGAACAAATTATTGTTTTTTTTCCATTAACCCTTTAAGTGCAACATGTATTTTTAAAAAATGCTGGAGAAGTGTCGATAATCCATGAGAATAATTTTTTTTTATTTTGATTACTTTTATTTTTAGACGCATGTTTTCAATAATGTGACGTAATTTTAGAACCGTGGGTAACGCGTGACGAATTTTATGGCTCGAGCTATGTATCGTTCTGTGGCACTCAAGTACAATAATGTATCTAAAAAGTAATTTTTTTTTAAATTTAATGTAAATCAAATTTAATAATGTTATTATTAAGTAACTAAAAATACTTGCAGAACTTAATAATAACATTATTCATTTTGATTTATATTAAATTAAAAAAAAAAAAAAAATGAAATGTAGTTCTACGAATTAAACGCAAAAACAATTAATAAAAAATAATTGTGTGATAATATTCCAAAACACCTTAAAATTTAAATTATAAAGCTATTTATTTATAAGGCGGGAAATTATTTCCTTCATAGCATTCTGTGTGGAGTAACTGTAAAAAAAAAAAAATTCCAACGCTTTCTTTGGGCCCTTCCATCTTTATTGACAAAATTATGACAGCAGCAACTCGTTGTTGACAGGATGCCACCTTACCACAAATAAACTTACAAGTGTATCGGTCGCTGTAAACACTTACATAAGTTAAACTTCTGAACAGCTTACGTGAGCATTGATTACCATAAGTTGGACGAATATGTAAACGTACTTGAAAGTAACTTCTCAAAAACCTACGTAAGCTGTAAATTTTGCTTATGAGCGTCAAGCCAGCCTTATAATAACCTTACCACAAATAAACTTACAAGTGTATCGGTCGCTGTAAACACTTACATAAGTTAAGCTTCTGAACAGCTTACGTGAGCATTGATTACCATAAGTTGGACGAATATGTAAACATACTTGAAAGTAACTTCTCAAAAACCTACGTAAGCTGTAAATTTTGCTTATGAGCGTCAAGCCAGCCTTATAATAACCTTACCACAAATAAACTTACAAGTGTATCGGTCGCTGTAAACACTTACATAAGTTAAACTTCTGAACAGCTTACGTGAGCATTGATTACCATAAGTTGGACGAATATGTAAACGTACTTGAAAGTAACTTCTCAAAAACTTACGTAAGCTGTAAATTTTGCTTATGAGTGTCAAGCCAGCCTTATAATGAATATCACATAAACATCAATTTGCCAAGAGCGTATCAGTTAAGTCCTGCCATTTTGAAATGCATTAATTGGTTCATAGGTAAATAATACTACACCAATGAGTGACTGTAAATATGTACGGTCAAGTGGAAAACTGTTTTGTCAATAATTACACACATACCTTCTTGTTATCCTCGCCACCACCCAATCTTGACTAATTTATATAGCACCATTTTTGTGAAATGTCACTTCGAGGGTGCTTTAGCCCTACCGCTCTATAATGCTCTCTGATCGCCCAATTCTGTAATCTCTGCTGCAAACAGAACCTTCTTAACCGAGGGGAAATCTTAAAGTGCTGTATGTTTGCAGTTCCCTACATATAGTGTCCTATTTTATATTCTACCTTCGTTCATATTATTTTATTCTGCTCTTCAGAAGTGAATAACTCATTGCTTCAATTAGACTTGGCTTTGATGTGCTATTATTTACCGCTAATAATAAACAACTGCTTGGGCAAGTTGTCTAGCATTTGCTTCGAATCCAGGCATTGTGAGCTTTAATCCTCCCTCAGAAAGCGAAGTATCTGTTTCAACGTCTACAGTATTAGTAGAAAGAGTTATATACATATATTTTAAATTTTTTATTTATTTAAGGAGAAAATACAGATACAGACAATAATACTAAAACAATATTATTCCTAGCCTCGCCTGCATCCTAGCTATTTCTCACTGATTAATATGATACAGATAAATAAACATTAAAATTAATATTTAGACATGTTAAGGAATTTAAGATTGTGTCACACAGAAAAAATTTGAAAAAGGGCGCAATGTCTAAATAAAGTAATAGAAGGTAAATAAACTTTACAAATAATATTTACAAGAATGTAAAGGGAAAAAATAATGATTAAATTAAAAATATTGTTATACAAAGGAATAATAAAAAAGTACACAATGTCTAAACACTGTTCATTGAAGTTTGTTTGTTTAATATTTTTATATTAAAACAGCTTTCAATTTTCTCTTAAAAGTACTGCGTGTATCAAAGAATATGTCGGAATCCATCAAAGTTTGATTTTGATTGAATAATTCACACATTCTTCTGATTGGATCCCTGACACCAGCATTGTGCTTCCGGCTAATGTGGATTAAGTCATTCTGGAATGTATATGCAGTCATCCTCCTGAAACAAATGCATTCAGCTGTTGTGCGCTGAAAGGCAAAGGGTAGTGCGTTATGGCTCTACGTCGGCTGATATTTGTTTGCCAGGCAAGTGATTGCTTCTTTGTTCCTTGGCTAATTGTGTTTTACCATTCCTGTTACCTTCTCGGAGCAGTATAACCCAGGCACAGAGGTCGAGGCCCACCACGTGAGTAGAAATAATCCATGGAACATAGTCTGTATCATACTGGTGTTATCTATAATATGTACTAGCATAGAACATGTTGAATTTGGCATCTTCACAGAGTCACTTGATTCTGCGGTATTAGTATGCCGACAGATTATAATAGATGTGAGTGTGCAAGGGCAATTTGTCTGTATTCTCTGATGAAGTAAATAATGTATATTTTAAGCAGTTTAACATTGAACTGTGGCAATTTGTGCAGTCAATCGAGTGTAGATGGGGATACAACACAACAATTAAATTTTCATGAAAATATGTATTTTGTCCCTTCAGTTCGAATGCTTTTTAAATATCTGTTCATTTGGATAATAAATTCCAATAAATTCTTTATAATGTACTGAAAATTTATTAATTGGTGAATTTAAAAAAATAATCATATAATACTGTCTTATTACTTTGATCATTGTGAAGAAATCCAGACTAGTTGTGGTGATGAGTGAGTAGTCTATTGGTGAATGCGACTAACCCTAAGTTTCCTCTGCTCGCCGGATGCTGCCGGGATGGCTCGTGCAGTGTGCGCCGCAAGACTTCTCCCGCGCCCTTCATCAAACCCGTCTCTCTCTCCGTCTCCAGGTACTGCCCATAATCCCTTGGCACTTTACTGGCTTAGCACACTGTAATACACTATTAGCATACATGGATGTCATTGTCGTAATTGTTGTCATTGTCGTTGTCATTGTCGCTGCTTGCTGCCAATACACATGTTTCTCTTCGCCTACGATCCGACTAAGCTGTCTAATTCTGTTTCAGCTCTCGCCAATCCCTGGCCGGCTCTCGGCAGTCCCTCTCCACTTCCCTGATGTCTCCCAGCGACAGAGCCGGTACCCCTGAGACCAGCAACAAGAGAGCAGCATTTGTAGAGGCATGTACATATATATTTTTATATTAACTTTAAAGAAATTTTACAATAATAAGACAAAAGCATCTCCCACACGTATGTTTCTGCCTGCGTTTCTCAATCTTCACTCCAAAGCACCTGCCGATACGCCAGATCGGCTTGCTGACCGAAACATTAATTTGGGT
Organism: Halesus radiatus; assembly: GCA_022606495.2. Taxonomy (NCBI): domain Eukaryota; kingdom Metazoa; phylum Arthropoda; class Insecta; order Trichoptera; family Limnephilidae; genus Halesus; species Halesus radiatus. The sequence goes on along the minus strand of JAHDVE020004408.1, from coordinate 140,885 downwards.
AGAAAAAGTCACTACACTTCAACAGACGCGCCGATACATAAAAGGATTTCTCAGTGATTGGATCGGAGTCTGGCCTGATCCGTGATACGTCCTATGGTTTAAAAGTTTGGCTTCAGTTTTAACCATAGATATCATAAGATAGACATCGCTATGGACATTTACCAAAAATAATAACGTCATGTCATAATTACCCAGAAGATTATAAATTACTTATGTATGAACAGTGCAAATTTAGATAGTTTATTTGCAATGTTTCGTTAAAAAATTAACTAATACTGATTTTTGTATCTATCCTTTGCTTTTAATTTTCCATAAGCAGTCGGTAAAAAGCCATAAAAAAAAAATAACAAATGCGCGATGCGCGCCCAAACGCTTATGTGTAAATGGATAGCATGCCGATCGCTGAGAAAACCTTATGTGTCGGACATGATGGGAGATTTAGGCATTCTGACTGCAGGTCACTGCCTTTACATATATGTTTCAGCAAACATATCGGAATGAAATATGGTGAGATCTTGAGTCTGAAGCGTACGTGTAATGTCCTCTAATAAGTCCAAATTAATTACTTTTTAGTAGGTTGACTAACGGGTATTTTTATTTCAAAGTCTTTTTATTATAAGTTTACAGTGTTACATAGGAAGTGGTGAAGTTCCTAAGTTAAACATACTAACATTAGACCTGCTGATAAACAGATATTCACCCGAATTTATATATTTAATAGAATTATGTATTTAATAGAAGGGCGCCATTACAATCTTCCCTTGACATTGTACAATTTGAGCATGGAGACAAATAATATCAGGTCAATATGAACCCATCAGGGGTGGCAAAGCATATTTTGTTATAGGAGGATTATTTTAAAAGGAAACACAATGGTGCGTGCGGGTGGAGCCAATCCCGATAGTAATTATCAGAATGGTTTTGCAGTTGCGATTGTATGTAAAAGGATTTGCAAGCGATTACGACATAGGATTAAGGTACAATAATAGATGGAAGTGGTAAAAGAAGGGACTCACCGATTTCACCATTCACTATAGATAATTCATTCGTGTTTCGCTGATGTAGGTTGAATCGCTAGTTGCGGCAATACAGGTCATTCATTGCGGCGGCGGTTCGATTAGGATTGGCTGGATGTAGGTCAAACGAGGGGGGAAGGGGACAAGGGAGATGCACATGATCGCACACATTATTTGGAAGTAGGTGACCGATGAACTCGCACAAACACACTATTTAAATTAAACAACAATATAAATATATTATGAAAAAACATCCTAATTGATTCTACTGACTTTAAAAGAAGGACTTGCTATTGAAATAATGATAAAATGCTGCCGGCTTTTCGTAGTATTGTTGTAAACGTCCAAGAGGATGACCTAGAGATCAACGGAGGCCATCACGGGGCGTCAGGTCCGTAGATGATCTGCAGGGCACGTCTGAGGCGGCGATCAGGTAAAGCGGGGGATGGTTAAGATACCATCGAGCATCATCACAGGGCATCAGGTCCATGTGTGATGTACGGGGCATATCTGATGCGGCAATCAGGTAAAGCGGGGGATGCTCAAGAGGAAATGGCCCAGCATAGGCGCAGCAATCCCATCACGAGGAACTCAATCCAGCAGCTTGGGGCCTGTTTTCTAGATCCGGTAGGCACATCCTTTCTCCAGGAACTCATTGTATAGATTTCTGCCGATGTCACCATCTTCCATCTTAAAATGTGATTCGGCGAGTTTTGATCCAGTCAGACAGATGGGGGCGGCACACCCTCCGTCGCTTGCATCTCTGAAGAATCGCCGCCTCTTGCAACTATTCTTTCCTCTCAACCTCACAGCAAAAACTGTTGACAAGGTTGCCAATCAAAATAACACAAAAACATTGATAGTGCATCCCATACACGAACAATTTGTCAGTCAAATATTGCTTTAATGAAATAAAAAGTACAATACACAACAGTTTATGGTACTTGGATATCTATATAAAATTAGCATATATGTACAACACCATTAAATCTTTATAACATAAATATTTCATAATAATCTAATCCAAACTATTTCTACTCATAAACTAACTAACTAACTAACCATCACGCCGTTTCGCCGCTGGGTTGGGTAGAGAGAACGGACCACCAAACTAGTGGTGGGCGAAGCGGCTCGGTTTAGTGAGCCGGATCACTAAATCAGCTCTTTGTAGTGTACCTGTTCGGTGATCCGGCTCGATTGAACGACGGTTCGCGTCCCCTCGCACCATGCCCTCCCCCTCGCTCCCTTGGCCCTCCCAAAGACGTCCTTAAGACGCTATTACACAATACTTTTTTCGTCCAGTTTTCATGTGGATTGTCTTTACAGAGAGCTGATTTAGTGATCCCGCTCACTAAACCGAGCCGCTTCGCCCACCACTACATCAAACAACTCGATCTTGGCATACACTTCTTGCTTCATTCACATTCATACATTCTCTTCTATTATTCTGATTTCTGACATGGTCCGACTCAAGGATTGATTTACTTGATTTCTACTCATACCTATAACAAATTAAAACATAAATAATTCTAATTTTGAAACTGTCTGAAATTTTTTTGATTAAGAAACCTTTTTAACTTTTTTCCACTTATTTATTTTCGATTGGACCGGTTTCACCCTATCTAAGAAGGATATTACCCTGATGTGTGTGTACCTATTGTAGCATAATAAAATATATTAAAGACCCATTAAAATGTACCTGGTTGTCCACAGTTCATGTAACTACAGGACAAAAACTCCTATAAAATTCATTTTAGCAAACAATACGGAAATCACAGAGAAAAAACAAAACCAGAAATAACCATCTGTTCAAATAAAAGCTGACACGAATGTATTATAAGTGTGCTCTAGCCCATTTATATAATATATAGCAGGGGTGGACAAACTTTTGATCACTACGGGCGACCTATTTTCAAATCATCGGCGGCGGTCTACCAACATCGTATGTGTTAAGTGATCATAAGAAAAGATGCAATTTAAAGCCAAAACTAAGTTTAAATTTAAAATAGATAATACTAATACATATTCAATATCAAGTTATTTTAATAGGAGAGAATAATGATTTTATTTTCACAAACTAATTAGTTTATAAATAAAACAATAGTTTATAAATAAAAGAATATGTTCATTTATTTTCTTATTATTAATGCGAACAATGGTATTGTAAATACACATTAACTATTATTTTTTATGTCGTATCAGAGGAAGCGCTGGAAACATGACATTCCATATTTTCAGCAAGCTTTTTATATGGTGGTTCATATGTACACATAGCTATTAGTAAACATGCTGCAAAATGGTCATCTGTCAAACGGGAGCCAAGTTTTCTTTTATTTATTTATTTATTTGTAGGAAACAAACAGATTTTAATACAAATATGTATATATATACAAACGAAATTTAACAAAGGTAAGCCAGCAAAGTTTCTTGTTCTAACAGTGGTTAAATACAAATGTTTTATTTATGAAGCTAATAATATAAAGAAAAAACAAAATAAGAAGGAAGGGGGGAGAGGAAGAGGAAGATAGGATCAGAGATTGTTTGATTGCATTCATGGTAGAAAATGTTCTTTCGCAGAGGTAAGTAGAACCGAAAAAGGTTGTTAAATATGCTGCCCATATCCGTAAACATGGATACTTTTCTTCACAAAGTAAATTCCAATAACTGTTTTGAGACAAACCTCTAGATTTCAAAAATATATCTCATTGAAAATTTCATTATTGAATGGGAATGACATGAATAATATTATAATGATAATAATAATAAATGGATTATTTCTATAGCGCCGTTTTCGTGAGAAAATCACCTCAAGGGCGCTTATATATCCTCTATTTTAAAAATATCTTTAAATCATCTATCAAACCCATTTCGTAATAGAGACATCTTATTAGCACATTGATTGTATTCATGAGTTTTATCTGTAGATTTAGCTGCCATATTTTCATATCGTTATAAATCCTCTCGTCAATTGTGCTTCTAGGAATGTAAGTTTCCCCTTGAATGCATTCACGTCGCTAACCATTTCAGTCAATGTTTTGTTTTTTCCCTGAAGTTGCAAATTTAATTCATTTAGCTTTTAAATAAAATTTATTATCATATGTTTTGTGTTTTTTAATATAAATATTTATTATCAAATCAAAAAACTTTCTTTTTAGTTTCGCTATTTGTAAAATTAACAACGAAAAAGTTGTATCTTCCTGCTGTTCCATTCTGAATAAAGGTACATATTATTGTAAATTGTGTATGAAATAAATCGCGGTAGATGCATAATGCTATATTTTTGGTTATTTTCCTTTTCATGTTTACACACTTCCATGCCCAAGAGCTAAATGACAACTTTTCGGTAAAAATGCTGGATTCCGATGAAATTATTCATCAACCACACTATAGGATACGTCGATTCCGCGGGACAGGAGCTTACTGCCTTGTCCTAATCTCTCGCCGAGCTTGATAACCGTTTTTGAGTGAAATGCAAATTCTTGCCAGCTGGTTATTCAGCCTTAAAAAGTGCTTCTGAGAATTGAGCACATCTTTATTACAACATCGAGATTATAGATTAGTGATAGTAGTGATTAGTGACTAATATATTTTATTTTATTTTTTGGTGTTTATAGAATGGACTAAAATAACTGATTTGAATGAATTATTCCATTATTGCAGACCAATTTCGTGGAGACCCTGAATCCCCAGTTCACCCCGGGACAGAGCCTGACGTCTCCGCAACAAGTGTCCGGTGGCGGGGGGGCAGGCGAGGGGGGCCCCACTGCACCCGAGGACAAGGTGGCGCTTCTGCAGTCGCAGCAGGAGGTGGTGGAGCTGAAGGCGGCCGTGGAGGATCTGACTGAGAAGCTGGATACGCTGCGACTACGGCGCCTTGAGGACCGCGAGAAGCTCAAGGAGCTAGAGCGCCTGCGCCTGCAACTGGAACAGATGACCGAGTTCAAGGCCAAAATCATGGAGTCCCAGGCTTCCTTGCAGAGGGATCTGCAGAGAGCCCGCCTTGAGGTATCCAACATACATACGCATTATCTTCTTATTTCCATAGTGAGGGTCGGTATTTCAGTTGCTTTTTAAGCTTGGCTTAATAAATATTTGCTTTCGTCAAATTAGTATCTGGTAGGAATCCTGACACCCCAATCCAACTTATAAAATTTCTGCATATACTGGAATATCAGCCCTAAATCAATCTTAATTACTTTCTGCCTTAATCCGGAGGTTTTGTTCAATTTGGAATTTCAGTCGCACCGGGACGGGAGTGCTCCTAACTTGGGTCAGGAGCCCAATCACATAACACGTTCAAACAAGACTCTAATTCATGTTTATCTCATAGACTCGCGAAGCCCAGCTGGCGCGAGATGCCCACGCTGAGGAGATGGCCGACCTGTCGGAGACTGCGGAGATGGCCGCCCTGGATAAGGAGATGGCGGAGGAGAAGGCGGAAACGCTGCAGTTGGAGCTGGACTCGTGCCGGGAGAGGCTGGAGGAGGCCTTGCTGGACCTGCAGCTGCTCAGGGCCGAGTTGGATGCTGCTGGTAACATTTACATGACCCAGTACTCCCAGTAGTAGTTCCCAGTAGTTCTACGGGAGATCACTCAGGCCAGGCCTTGTGTAAAACCAAGGCACAACAATATTACAAATGTGGTTAGGTTAGGTGTAGTTATGTAAAGTGGGCGGACAGAGAAAGAATATATGACACACAAGCAAATGGACAAAGAAATCAAGTGAATGAAATACGTAGGTACTTAATATGAGGCGCTGAGAACCAGAGAGCGCTTATACGCCTTTTGAGTAGTTTTGAGAAAAATGCTTTTGAAATTTTTGTGAATTTTCTTAATCCTTTCATCAATCCATTTTGATTTCGATGCCAAAAGTGACAAAAAAATTAATTTGTAATTTTATAGTATATAAATAATAAACTTTTCTTGGTTATTGATTTATTTAAGTAACAACATATGCGCACTGAAAACCAACATTTTTACTATTTCAATAATATCTCAAATATTAACAGATTTTCAAACATTTCACCCCTGTTCCCATTGTGGTTTAAAATGCTAGAAAACTATGTTTTTTTACAATTATTAATTTCGTTTTGATTTCCATGATCCATGATCCTACCTACACGTGATTGTCGAATAGTGAAACTCATGTTTTGTTAACAAAAATCATTAAATTTAAGATACAAAAAAAGCGCGTGATTTTACCAACGTTAGTTAATACTAATTAGGCGGTTGAGTTCCAATGGCACATACTTTATTACAGATTCCGTCTATGACATACAATTAACATGATGTCTTCTGAACTTATCGCTGCAACTTTGACTGTTGAGTCTGTGCGGCATGAAGATTTTACACTTGTCTATAAAACTTTATACAAAGATAAAATTTGAGTCAAATGGCGCTTAAGCCTGTCTGGTTCTCAGCACCTCATTTGGCCTTGGCAATTATCTGTAAAACAGAACATATTAAGTATGTATGAAATGAAAAAGAAATGGCGAGGTGGTTAGTTAGTTAGTCACTATTACAAAGCAATGATCTCATCAGAAAACTTAATGAACTAACCTGGTATCGACAGGTGTGAAGGAAACGGGAGGATCAGGTTCCACGTACGAGCTGAGGCAGCTGGAGCAACAGAATGCCCGTCTCCGAGACACCCTGGTGCGCCTGAGGGACCTGTCGGCTCATGAGAAACATCACATGCAGAAGATGCAGAAGGTATTTACATATATCATATTCTATTACCGATACAATGTTATCCATTAAATAATAGACTTTTCTAATATTTATTATTTTAGGGTTTCAGTCAGGTGACCTCAGACTCGCAGGTTTGTCCAAATATCTTGGTTGCACAATCCTTTGGTTTCTGGTATCTCTAACAACTGAATGATTTTTTTCCTCATTCATTTGATTAAATGGTCCATTTTCTATATAATATGTATGTGTATGCGTCTTGATTTGTCTCCTGTCTTTGTAATGTACTAGCGTGTTGTGAATTTATCATTTGAACATTTTTATTTCCTTTATAAATGTTAAAATTTGCTTTATTTTACTGTGCAAGGACACTTGGGGACATTAGAATCATTCAAATATTTGGCTTATGTATTTATTTATTTATAGATATGCATACTTTCAGTTTTAATGGTTTTTACTGCGGTGTTCGTCTAACTAGTTCACTTACTTCGTCTTATTATCGCAGTGTAAATATTATATGGGCACATTAGGTCAGAATAGTAAAAAAAATTACCCGTAAACACGGTGTATGCGGTAGTATAAGTTGCTGTCAGATTTATACTGCCTGGGACCCCCAGTATAGCATCGGAATAGTGCAAGCAATATGAAGAATGACGGATTTTGTTTACGAGGGTTGACAAATATCGATCTGTAATGTTGCGCAAGAAAATTAAGATAAAATAATAATTAATTGATAAACTAAAGTTCTTAAAAACTTAAGACAAGATTTTTGTGCATAGCGCAAAGGGTAACAATTATTATTTTTATAAACAATAATTATTAATCTAAAACACTCATCCAAATTGAAAAAAACCTTCCGAGCAAAGATAAATGTATATTTATAATATTGATGAGTGTTTTAGATTAATAATTATTGTTTATAAAAATAATAAAATAATAATATCCGTTTATAGCACTATCGAAGAGAGATTTTAAGTCGATTTACCACAGCAAATATGAGACGCATAATCGATTTGGCGAGACCGGATTTAGATTCAAATAATAGAAACGGACGGGGTCAATGACATAACAATATAAATGGATATGCAAGTCATTCTTTATGTCATAAGATACTGTTTATATACCTGGGTAATAATGGGAAGAAAAAAAGAAATTAGTCGACTTTTACTACCCATGGCTCATTTTCCATCAGACTCCCCTCGTATATTATATTGCTGGTCCGAAAGAAAACATCACAAATCAAAAATTCACTTGTTTCATGAAAGACAATAGAAGTTTTCTCAATAGTTAGAATTTCTGAATGTTCTATACATTAAATATTTAGATTAAATCCAACTTATTGTATCCATTAAATTGATTGTATGTTGCCCTTGAGGAGATATTTTACAAAAATGGCGCTGTAAAAATTTGTTGCAAGTACAATGTTATGTACTATGTAGTTGTTTTCACCAAATTTCATTGTTTATAGAAAATCATACCAATTTTAACCTAAAGTGAGTCAGTTTTTCTTTTTGATTTGTTTGCACGAACAAACATGAGGCTTGTGTATGGTGTTGTTAATATTGTCTCTCCATTATAAACTATATTGCGATATATTGGTATCAGGTTGTTCATATAAATAAAGTGAATTAAAACATACAGTTACAGTTGAGTCATCTAAATCTGAGGGAATTATTGCAAGGAACGATTGAACCGACACGATTGAGCTTATGGAAGTGCGTGATAACAAGTATGCCACACAGTTGGAGAAAATACCCACAATCTTTTACTGTTTATAGAGGTACGAGTCTAGGAAATGGTTACTGAGAGGAGACAGAATCTCGCAATGCGGCCAGATGGCTTCACACAATTGGATTTGAAGTTATTGAAATCTTCAATTCATTTGGCGCTGTCGTGAAAAGGCTAAAATTCTTTTGATGGTAAACGGAAATATTATTGTTGAACAACATAATATTATGTTAATTTTTCACAAGAATACAAAGTCAAGATGATACAATCAAGCTATTCAACAACAGCCCTTCTAATGCGAGTTGCTAATTTTAAATCCACCTCCGCATAGAAGTATCTCCTGTTCCAGTAAAGATCATTTGCTTTACTGAAGTCTATCACCGATATCCAGGAGAGCACAAACCCCGAGAGAAATTGCACCAGATGTGATGAAACATGTAGGACTAATTGCCCAGCGTCACAAGCTAAGTGCTTCATTTGTTCAAACCTTGGTCATTTTCTCTAAATATCTTCACTATCAACACGACTGAATTTAGATAAAATATCTATTGTTTATCAGAAAGTATTTTATCATCAAAATGATTTTTTTTATTAAAAAACCTTTGTAACTTTTTTCCACTTATTTATTTTCGACCGGACCGGTTTCACCGTATCACGAGCATCTCAAACTGGCACAATTAAAACTAAAACTATAGTGTATATTGCATCGATATCAGGAGTGAGTCCCCCTGCTTTCTCATATTGTTTTTATTTATGACTTGAAATTTGTTTTATTGCTGACGGTACTGTTTACTACTATGTTTTTAAAAACTACTTTCGGGTTGGTTTATTACCCTCTGGAAGACGGATTACATTGTGTGTCAGTAAACGCTGAATCTATGGGTTTTTAAAAAATTATATAAAGTCATTAGTGTCAGCTTTTATTTGAATGGATGTTTATTTCTGGTTTTGTTTTTCCTTGTGATTTCCGTCTTGTTTGCTAAAATGAATTTTAAAGCAGTTTTTGTCCTGTAGTTACATGAACTACGGGTAACCAGGTACATTTTAATGGGTCTTTAAAATATATTATTGTGTTATAATAGGTAAAAATCAGGTTAATATTCTTATCAGAGTTCACCTTGTATGTCTGCGACAAAATTCCCAAAAATTAACAAGTGGAAAAAAGTTACAAAGGTTTTTAATAAAAAACACTCATTTTAATACGGAATTCCACCGTGAATTGACAGTTTCGAAATGAGATATTTTAACATCGATGTGCAATAATATTGTACAAATAAAAGCTCCGTGTACATACTAGGTTTAATTACTTTTCAAGTAACGGAAGATATTAAATTGAGTCTTCCACACAATGAGCCGATGTTTAGCCAACAGTAGACCCACCGAGGGAAATTCCTTCCAGCTGTATGAAAAGTTAACGTAGGAAACAAAAGTCATTGCCCATTGGCAAGGTGTCCGATGCCATAAATATTTTATCATTTCTGTGACTGAAGCTATGAGCGAACTCGGTCCTTGCAAACTGTAATAATTAATAGGAAGTACTTTGTTTACACCACTGTTTTTAATATATAAATATCTACATCTTTCAGAAGTGAAACTTCCCCCATCAGGATACACAGTATACTAAAAAATAATGACAAGTATAGACTGTGTATCCTGGTGAGGGAAGCTTTGCTTCTGAAACATGTAGATATTTATATATTAAAAACAGTGGTATTGTAGTGTAAACATAGACATGTAACTTTACACCTCATATGCGTATTTTCCAGAAACACATACAATTTGATGATGATTTTCATTCCATCCCATCTTCCTTAATTACTTCCACAACAATAAAAACAAACATTCAAACCCAATCTGGTTTAATTGTCCAGTGGGTAATTCCGTTGTTTTTGTACAACTTTTCATGAATGTGTTTTTGTATCATGAATAGATTTATCTGATGTCACTTTATCATACTGTTACATTTCCTTTTGTATTAGGAAAAGAAAACTGTTGGTAAGATTGATCCATGGTTGCGGTTGTCCAATGTATTGTAGCAGTGGATACAAGCATGTATACAGTTTGTTGTGTTTCATTCATAAGCAATATGTAACAATGTGTTTGCAGGATTTAGATCAGAAGAAATCAGAGATTACGGAGCTCGGGAGGACCAAGGAGAAGTTGAGTTCTCGGGTGGAGGAGTTGGAAGGACAAATAGCAGATCTTCAGGAACAGGTATGTCACTCAGTTTTGCCTTACAAGTACTGTGTACACATTCAGTGCATTTATCAATACACACATACTAGTGATGAAAAGCCATTAATTTGTGTAAATGCCACATTTAATGTTTTTGCTTACATTTGTTGTTCATTTCATATTTAGATATAAGAATCAGTGCTCGGATTCTACCCAAGCAAATCGGAACATGCAAAACCATTCATGTTGGTGAAATATTTATTAAAACCATTCCAGCCTGTGGTTTTTTTGTATTTCTTGTGTAAAATATGCACATACGAGGTTTGTTCAAAAGAAAAGATGAATTTCGAATTTTTTCAAAAAATATTTATTTATTCATCAATATCCATTTTCTCCCCTTCAAAGTAATCCCCCTCAGATATAATGCACTTATGCCAGCGCTTCTTCCAATCCTCGAAGCACTTCTGGAATGTGCTTTTCAGTATGGCCATCAGCTCGTTCTTTGATTCTGACTTTATCTCATCAATTGTGGCAAAACGCTTTCCTTTCATTGGTCTCTTCAGTTTCGGGAATAGGAAAAAGTCGCAGGGAGCCAAATCTGGTGAATACGGTGGTTGAGGCATGATTACGGTGTTGTTTTGGCCAAATAATCACGAACAAGCATTGATGTGTGAGCTGGTGCATTATCGTGATGCAAAATCCAAGATTTGTTTTTCCATAATTCCGATCGTTTGAGCCCTATTGCTTCACGCAAACGTTGCATAACTTCCTTGTAGTATTCCTTATTAACCGTACGACCTGTTGGCAAGAACTTATGATGCACCACGCCATTGTAATCGAAGAAAACAGTGAGCAAAACCTTCACATTTGATGTTTGGCGTTCTTTTTTCGGTCTTGGCTCTTCTGGCCACTTCCATTGGGATGATTGGGCCTTGGTTTCGACGTCAGAACCATACGAGTATACCCACGTTTCATCACCAGTTATGACCCTTTTGAGCAAATTTGGATGGTCGTTGACGTCATTCAACAACTCCTGAGCGATACTAATGCGACGTTGCTTTTGCTCAAAATTTAGCAATTTCGGAACAAACTTCGCTGCCACATGTTTCATGCCCAAAACATCTGAGAAAATTGCATGGCATGAGCTGATTGATATGCCAACATCCTCTGCAACTTCCCTAATAGTGATTCGACGATTTTCCAAAACCATTTTCTTCACTGTTTCGATGTTTTCTTCGTTTGTTGACGTGGTCGCAACTCCAGGTCATCGTCATTAACATCTTCTCGGCCTTCTGTAAATTCTGTAATTCTTCTAGGTGCCTGTACCACTTATAAACACTTTTTTGAGACAAAGTAGACTCGCCGAATGCCACAGTCAACATTTTAAGTGCGTTGGAGCACTTTATTCCGTTTTTAACACTAAATTTAATACATATTCTTTGATCCATTTTTTCAAAAGTAAAAAATCGAAGAACACACAAAAACGTGACTAACCTTTCCAGTTCTCAAAAACAAATCACTAATCCAAAATGGCTGATAATGCTATCATATGATAAACATATGTGTACCAACATAACAAAAAAAAAAATCGATAATCGAATGTTCACAACCCGCGAAAATTCAAAATTCACCTTTTCTTTTGAACAAACCTCGTATGTTATTCCGTCGGATGAATTCCGGTTGTCGAGTATTTTAAATCCGAGCACTGATGAGAATGCCCTTAGTTTTCAATTGAAAGCAAAATCCATTGAAATAAATTTAGATTAATAATTATGAATAATTTTTTAATTGATTTTTGTATTTTCTGTTCTCTTACAATGTTCCGTATCGGAAGATCGAACTAAACGACGTAAGTCTTTGACAAGTTTATATGGAATTGGCTTATTTGGATTTGTTTTACTTTGGCTACCAGTGTCACTTGACGGGATGGTTTTTGTTTTCAATATGATAGTGCTTAGGTTTCAGGCACGCCCGCTTCCCATCAGAAGGCACCGGCGCTAGGCCTAGGCCTAGTCACTAGCCACTAGCCACTAGCCACTAGCCATTAGCTCCCACCCATATTACCCTTCCATCCTCACACATTACATTTAATATGTCCTTGGGAACCTGTTTCTGTTGAGAAGATATTTCTTCTTTTTACCTAATTTTAATGTGACATGTGGTTCTGACACTGAACTCTCTGTTATACCCTCTCTTTTTGTTACATGCGTCTGTTATGAGAAAGGCGGATAGATTTGCATATCCTTATTTCATATAGATAATATGTACATATATATATATATATATATATGTAGAATAATTTTCTCTGTTTACCCGCGTAATGTAGTCCTTAGAAGGACTTTTTAACTCCTGAGGTTTTTCGGACAAATCACATTGTCCATCTTCAGAGGCCTTATGTCTTGAATTATGTTTTGAACTGATCGCTTGCACATGTCCGTTCAATCCAAAAGTCAAAACCTAAGTGACTACATTACGCAGGTAAACCGAGAAAATTATTCTACATCTTACACCCGTGAAAATCTCAACCATAACATATATATGTACATATTATCTTGGAGTCGCAAAACCCATTCTGGAAATCTCTGCTGGCACAAAAAAGTATTTTAAATTCATATGTTTTCACTAAATATAAAAACAATAATGTTTTAAATAATGAAAAATGTACTTTTTAATAATAATTAATAGAAATTAGAAAATATATTGATAGTCAATTAAATAAAATTAATAATCATTTTTTTTTAAATAGCTGTCTCTTGAATTCATTTTCATATTAATATTAATAATAAAAATTATTTCTAATATAAATTTGTTATTCAATGTTTAATAATAATTTTTTATTAACATTTTTAATTAATTATTACCTGCTTTAATCAATTTTTGTTTATGTTTATAATTTGTCTATTCTTACATTATTGTATTCTATGTTTATCATTTGTCTATACTTTTCATTATTATTTTTTAGTATTCTGTATATTCCTGATGAGGAAAGCCTATCTTTGGAAACATATTGATATGTGCATATTAATAAAGTGGTGATTACAAAGTAATTTTGAATTAATTTATTAATAAACTTTGTTTACAGCACTTTTTAATATAAACATTATTTGGCATAAAATGATATCCCAAACAGTTTTCGGCGACTATGTCCAGATTTACAAAATATTCCACAGTGGGTTATTCTACTCCTTGGCTCATGTACAATTTAATGTGCCTAATTTTTAAGCTGGACTGTTTGTATACAGCGTCTACTATATTTATTTTCTCACCTTTAAAACCAACTCTCTATCGGACGTGATCATTATAATGAGACTGAAATTAAAATGATTAATCAATGCAAAAAGCACGCTTCTTATTATTTTTCGCTTTATTGCGACAACATGCTTGGTTACATATTACACTCCTAATCTCATTGCAAAACCACCCATAGGGCAATCTGGCAACTAGTTGACCAACAAATGGACTATGATAAACTAAATATTCTTTGGTAGATTTATGATTTTTCTGTTTGCCCTTCTCCTCTTATTCAACCAAATTCATGCTTGTAGTATAATTTCAGTGTTGTGTAATGATGTAGGAAGTAGGAAGTATAGGTAGATGTAATCCATATCGCCTGACTGCATGCTTACTGCTCTAGCATTCCTTCACTGTGCTTTGTTGTTACCAAATAAAACATACATGCATCTGAAATGCTCAATGGTATTGTTCCAATTGTATGTCCAGGTATCCAGTCAGAATCTACTCACATACATATTTTATTATAAGGCCTGCCAAGTGAAGTATTATAGCTTATGTGCTGTTCATTCTCAATACGTAATAATAATAAATAATAATAATATTTGATGGGCAGGTGGATGCTGCGCTGGGAGCCGAAGAGATGGTGGAGCAACTCGGGGAGAAGAAAATGGCTTTAGAAGATGAGGTAAGACAGGACCGGGACCTTGAATGTATACATAATAGGTAAGCACTCATTTAAACATTGATAACACGTGGTGTGTATGATGTATTTGTAGGTGGCACAGCTGAAGGAAGAGGTGTCGGAGCTGGAGGCTCTGCAGGAAGTTCACGAGCAGCTGGTGGAGTCCAACCACGAGCTGGAACAAGACCTGCGCGAGGAGCTTGACATGGCCCACGCCGCCACCAGAGAGGTCAGTCCCTAGCTTTGTGTATTCAGTGTCCACCTCCTATTAGTCCACCATGCTAATGCACCCCTCTGCCCTGTCTAGGCCGTCAGGGAACGCGAGGCAGCCCTGGAGACCATGCTGGACCGCGAGCAGACCATCACCAAGTTCCGGGAGCTGGTACAGCGCCTCAACGAGCAAAGCCAGCAGTACCGAGACAGGCTCAACGACAAGGACACCATCAGCGCTCCGGTTGCGGAGCAGCAGCAACAGCTGGAAGTGTTTGGCGTGCGCCAGGCCAAGACGCGCGCCGTGGACCTGCAGCTGCGTGCCCTGCAGCTGCGCCAGGCGCTAGAGCACGCCGCACTGCTTAAGGGCTACATGCCCGACCACCTCATGGCACGCGGGGCAGACCACGATGCCATCCTGCTGCTGCTCCTCATCCCCCGCATGGTGTGCAAGGCCGACATCCTTCTGGGTCAACTACGCGAGAAGTGAGTGAATCCATATAATCTGATTCAGCACATAAATGTAATATGTATGCAGACTTTTCCCTTAAAAGTCAAGCAAACAGAAATGTAAGTACAGGGTTCTTTCAATTGAGGCAAATCAAAGCAGTACGGAGAAACCTGCCAACAGAGGCGACTAAACTGCTTGTCAATTCTTACATTGTGTCATGGCTGGATTACTGCAACGGAATATACGAGGTTTGTTCAAAAGAAAAGGTGAATTTCGAATTTTTTCAAAAAGTATTTATTTATTATATTTTCATGTGAAGCGGTAACTTGGTGATGTGACATTATAATTTTCAAAATAAAACAATAACTTTGTTTTACATAACTTTTATTTTATACTTTAGCCAACCGGGTTTCGCTACTACCGTAGCTTCTTCAGGGCAGTATACAACCAAACTATGAACTAATGATAAAGATAAAGAAGTAAGTTTAGGCCACTCGGGCATTTATTCACTTCAATGTAATGATTGCCCGGCGTTCTATGTCTGCAAAACGTCGCGTAATGTTAATATCCGGGTAAAAGAATACTTAAGATGCCTAAATAATAATGGGTTCTCCGAATTTGCTAGCCATCTCTTAGAAACAGACCACACATTCAATAAAAATACAGGCACTAGTTTACTACATAAAAATGAAACCGGCATTCGACTGGATAACTTAGAGGCATTAGAAATAAGGAAAGCCAAAAACACTAATAGTAGACTCATAGATAATCAAATAAATTTAAATAAAAGTCCAATCCTTATATTATTCCCAATAAACAAAGTACATACCCTTCTAGGTCAGCAGGTACCTGCTGATCTCCCACCATTGGCCCTTCACCCACCTGTTTGTATCATTCTATAACACATGTGCATCTTAGTTCATAGTTTAGTTGTATACTGCCCTGAAGAAGCTACGGTAGTAGCGAAACCCGGTCGGCTAAAGTATAAAATAAAAGTGATTAAAACAAAATTATTGTTTTATTTTTAAAATTATTTATTTATTCATCAATATCCATTTTCTCCCCTTCAAAGTAATCCCCCTCAGATATAATGCACTTATGCCAGCGCTTCTTCCAATCCTCGAAGCACTTCTGGAATGTGCTTTTCAGTATGGCCATCAGCTCGTTCTTTGATTCTGACTTTATCTCATCAATTGTGGCAAAACGTTTTCCTTTCATTGGTCTCTTCAGTTTCGGGAATAGGAAAAAGTCGCAGGGAGCCAAATCTGGTGAATACGGTGGTTGAGGCATGATTACGGTGTTGTTTTTGGCCAAATAATCACGAACAAGCATTGATGTGTGAGCTGGTGCATTATCGTGATGCAAAATCCATGATTTGTTTTTCCACAATTCCGATCGTTTGAGCCGTATTGCTTCACGCAAACGTTGCATAACTTCCTTGTAGTATTCCTTATTAACCATACGACCTGTTAAGAAGAACTCATTATGCACCACGCCATTGTAATCGAAGAAAACAGTGAGCAAAACCATCACATTTGATGTTTGGTTTTCTTTTTTCGGTCTTGGCTCTTCTGGCCACTTCCATTGGGATGATTGGGCCTTGGTTTCGACGTCATAACCATACGAGTATACCCACGTTTCATCACCAGTTATGAGCAAATCTGGATCGTCGTTGACGTCATTCAACAACTCCTGAGCGACGTTGCTTTTGCTCAAAATTTTTGCTCCAGGACGCTCATCGTCATTAACATCTTCTCGGCCTTCTGTAAAGCGCTTGTACCACTTATAAACACTTTTTTGAGACAATGTAGACTCGCCGAATGCCACAGTCAACATTTTAAGTGTGTTGGAGCACTTTATTCTATTTTTAACACAAAATTTAATACATATTCTTTGATCCATTTTTTTCAAAGTAAAAAATCGAAGAACTCACAAAAACGTGACTAACCTTTCCAGTTGTCAAAAACAAACCACTAATCCAAAATGGCTGATAATGCTAACATATGATAAACATATGTGTACCAACATAACAAAAAAAAAATTCGATAATCGAATGTACACAGCCTACGAAAATTGAAAATTCACCTTTTCTTTTGAACAAACCTCGTATGCAAGTCTCCCCAAATACCATATTAACAAATTGCAATCAGTATTTAACGCTGCAGCAAGACTCATCACCGGCGTATCTAAATATTTTCACATTTCAGAGCATCTCAAAAATCTCCACTGGCTCAAATGACCTGAAAGAATCCAGTTCAAGCTCTGCTGGATGTCCCTTAACTGATTGGCTCCGGCTTACTTATCAGAACTGTGTATTCCTGAAAATACCAATTCACGGCAATCCACCTTTAGGTCAGCAGCGTCATCAGCTATCGAGAGGTTAAAGGAACCAAAGCGCACACCTAATACTAAGTTCGGTGGTAAAGCCTGGAATGAACTGCCGCAGGACTTAAGAATTATCAAAGACTCGACAGAATTCAGAACTAAACTTAAGAACTAAATTCAGAACTAAACTTAAAACTCATCTTTTTAGACAATCGTATCCATAAATTGAAGAAATGCACCCGTAAATTGCTTAGCTAGGCTAGCCGGTTAGTGCTTACCTAAAGTCATTAAATAGAAAAAGTTTAAAAATTCACGCATCGGTGCGCAAATGCGTCCACAGCCCGCAACACTGTAAATAACTAAAAGTGTAAAAAATAAATGACAAATGTTAATATCTATTAAAAACTTCTTACGCTTTTAAGGTCATTTTATAAATATTCTCCAGTCCTAAATATTATAAATATTTCAATTAAATACCAACTCTTCTTGTGCTACCAATCTTCTAATAAATGTAACATCAATAGAAAAGGAGGATAAAATAGCAACTGTTAAATTATCGTCTCTATAGCCTAGACTAGCCAGCTTCTGGGGCAGGACACGGGAGTCAACCAACGCCATTGTCGTGGCTGCATCCGCGTGGCTCAGCTCTCCACTCAATGAGCGATGGATGCAGATGATGCGACTGCCACCCTGAAGATGATCTACTCAATTAAATTTATTTAATTTATTCTATTTTACTATTTTCTATTAAGTTTTTCATTTTATTTCTTTTATTTTGATGTAATTATCTTGACGTAATTACTTTTTAATACGTTTCTTTTCTTTTTTTTTTTTTAATTATCATTTAATCTTTTTCATTTTTATTATTATTATTATTTTATTGTATTAATTTCTCTATTTATATTGTATGTGTTTCATGTGATATGGCAGACTGGGTTTGCACTACCCATCCAGTCCTGCTGGATTAAAAACTTAAATAAATAAAAAAATAAATAAATATATGTACTTAAATTTTCTGATAAAACTGTGTTCATCGGAAGTGACCCTCCAGATGAGTATGTTTTTCTGCATCTATTTGTACATAATTAGATAAAGGATAGGAAGTAATATTTGTACAGCACTCTTGAGGTGATTTTTCATAAAAACGACGCTATACAAATCATCCAATTATTATTATTACTATTATTTAGAAAAGTGCATATTTTTTATTTTCTTTTTGAATTTTTCCACTCCTTAGTAGTAATATGTATTTATTTAGTTTGCAAAAACAGTTACATACCAATACATTGCAAAAGCGATAAAAAATCACAAAACATATAGTTTACATAATTATATAAGTCACCATCTTTGTGTAAAGGGGTGACCTTTGACAGCTTCCATAGTTTGGGAGAGAAAGTGTGGCAAGTCAGAAAAAGGGGGCAAATATAGGGAATAAATGCGCGCGAAATGTAAATTAAAAGGGCGAAAGAGCATGCTCTCTCATAATGGATTCCAGGCATTGATGGAAACAAAATATAAATTTTATTGGTAGGTAAAATTCTTTTATTATTTGTGAGATTTAAGTATATGTAAAAGTGGCTTAGGTAATGATTCGGAACATCCCTTAATAACAAAGGGTGGAATTAAATCAGGACCAAACAATGTTTTTGGTTTCAATTTTTTAACTGCTAATCTGAAATCCACGGCTATGACATTTTCAATAGAAATATTTTGAGCAAATATTGATCAACTTTTTCTTGATTATAGACAGATTTAAAATACTTTAAGAAAGCTTCCGGTATGTCGGCTCCTTTGTATGTGCAATTATTCAAGTTAACAAGCAATTATTCAAGTTTCTCTGCAGTTTTTCTTTCAGTGTTTGAAAGTATTTTAACCCTTACCTGATTTATCAGGTGAACCTCCAGCTTGGATGGTTTCATAGCGTCATTGCTTAATACTTTGTTGCATAAAAGGTACATGGGCAGGTGTTTGTCCAACATCGATGGGATGAAGCCGTAGATCGTAGTCCTTGCACATTTTGATATATAAAAGTAGTCTTTGTATTTAACTGGACTTTTTATGTGTTACAGGTTCCCAGCTGTGAACATAATAGACAGAGACACCGTGGTGAAGAGCCACTCGCCCACTCAGTTCAGCTTCCGCTGCCGGATGCACTTCCAACTGCACATGCTACTGGTGAGATCATACCCCATCTACCAACCCACATCTCCAGGGTGGCATCCTTACTGAGAGTATCTACCATTCTGTTTTCTTCGTTGCAGAGTGTGCTGCAGCAGTATAGTGCGGGGCTGCAACAGGGCAGCGCAGCAGGTCTGCTGAGGGCTGCGGGGGCTCTACCTGAGCTGGCGGCGCAGGAGCGCCCGCTGGACGCAGCCCTCGAGCTACTAAGGACCGACAGACTGGATGAGAACTATTCTACAGCCGGTGAGTTGGATGGCTGCACAACTACCAACAGTGGTGCAAAACCCGCAGCTTGCGTTATGTTCATTCCGTGAGACCTCGGGGCGCTGGTTCATAAATTATCCTTATCACAACTTAAATAATTATAATTGTTTTGCTCAAATATGCAGGGGTAAAATAGGAAGGGTAAGATGGGATTCAAAGACTTACCCCTGTACCTTATTTCTTCACAAGCCTCTTCTTTGGCTGTCGATGCACTTGAGCTCATAAATAATTAATTATTATTCAACATGAAAAAAAACACAAGATATTTTACCTGCGGCGGGATCATAATTTGATAGATTGCGGCGATTACGAGCACAATACGAATAGTGCAGCGGGTTGCGGGTGCGAATTAATGCCTAGTGAATGAAATCACAGCGTGTCAAAGGCCCTTTACAACATAATTTATCTAACCTATACCTTATCACTTACACTTATATCTAATAATTTACATATTAGATTTATTATTAATGGCTTACAGCTAAGATTTATAACTAGGAAATACCTAATTCAGACTTATAATTAGTGACTTACATCTAAGACTTATATAGATAGCGACTTACAACTTAGACCTGTAGCTAGTGACTTAAAACTAGTGACAGAGGCTTACAATTAACATATTTACATTTTAGAGTAAATCATGTACAAAATGTTACTATTTACAAAATCAGAACATAACCTGATATTGAACAGCATTGGGGTGAGTATGTATATGATAATATATGTAATGAGTGTTTATTTGCAGACCTGGAGAAGTCGTACGCAGTGTTGTTCACCATGCAGCCAGCCTTGCTGGGACCCCCGCCCCCCGACCCACATACACCCGATGGACACAAAATAATAGGTCAGTCTCCTACTTGCAAGTATAGACCTACCATTGATGCAGAGTTAACAACAGTGCTCTCAGTGGAATATAGTAAATTTATTTTTATATTAACGGACCTGTACCAGACGTAATGGCACACAGGCAAACTGTAGCGGGCAGCTGATCCCGATCTGCGAAGAGGGCTGGGAGGGGAGAAAGCACAATCTGTGTTGATCCTTTGCGAAGGGGGAAAAGACACTGACGACAAGACCTCATCGATGACTTTTGTACTTTTGCAATGTAATTCTGCACTAAAACCCAATTTATCCAGAATGAGAGAAACAAGGCGAGTAGAGATGTTGTCGGGGCGAGAGTTGCTGGCTGATCGGTTAAATCTGATTTTCGCAGGTTACTTAAAGTCGCGTACGAAACGTTGGGGATTCGGGATTCTTACAGCTAACGCGTCCTGTGCATGTCCGATGAACAAGCTATCTCGCCTCCCCCTCACACTGCCATCTCGCTCTGATGTTTTATTTAGTCTTTCACATTCACAAGTGGTCAGTGAGAACACATTTCTCACATGCCGTGAAACATACATTGACAAAGGGAGTCATTTGCGGACAGCAATATTTATTTTCCATGACCCAACTCCCCTACAAAATAGACATAGTTTATGCAAGTATAATACAACAATTATGTTTAACAAATGGCCACGTCAAAAACATTGCGGGAGAGGCGAACATGTCCGACACAGAACCATTGTATAATTACACAATACGAAATGAGATAAACAAGATATACAGAAAAAGAACAGCACATACATAATACATTAATGAAGCAATGACAAAAATATACATTTGAGAGAACATTCAAGACAAAGCCCAAACAAGGTTTAGGTTGAGTCCATGATGTTAGAGATGCCATTAGATATTGTTGCTCTCCTGGTGCTCTGCCATCTGCCATGCTGGAAGTGCTACCCATTAATATCATTAATAACATAATTTACTTAGAATAAGGAAAAAGTCATGTAGAGATCTGCAATCTGATCTCCCCTGTCGTATCAGATGGATTGCAATCTATGTATCCTACCAGTATTTCAATAGAAAATGCTTCAAAGACAGATGGTGTTGACTCGTAATGATGATATTTTGCAGAAGCAGGTTCACAGGCAGTGACAAGTCCTCAGGGGGCGGGCTGGGCACGGCCCGGAGAATCGTTGGCTGTGCGCTCCTGGTGCTCCGCCATCTCGGCTGCGTTGGAGGGGCTGGCCTGCGACGGGGCGGTGTTGAAGGCGCTCCTGCAGCCCGGTGAGGAGTGCCAGGAGCTGCAGCAGCTGGAGGACCTGGTCTCAGCCACTACGGAGGCCTTGCTGCAGCAGCTCAAGACTATTCGCAGACGCCTTCCCGTGGATAGTGTCTCTCTGGGTCTCCAATCAGAGGTACGTTATACTAATTCTAATACCTCCAAAACCTTAAGAGGTGATTGCTTTCTATGAATAAATAATATGAGGTGCAGAGAACCAGAGAGGCTTATATGCCTTTTGAGTAGTTTTTGAGAAAAACGGTTTTGAAGTTTTTGGAATTTTGTTAATCCTTACATTTCATCAATCAATTTCGATTTGACTGATGCCAAACAAACTTAAGTGACAAAAAAATTACTTTGTAATTTTCTAGCATCTAAATAATAAACTTTTCTTGGTTATTGATTTATTTAAGTAACAACATAATGTGCATGTTAGGAATTTGCAGGTTGGAAAGAGGATGGCACAAAAATATAAATCGTCACTCACCACTGTCTTCCACTGCACTTTACACGTCACGTTTCTTAATAATAATATCAGTTCTTTTACTTGATATTTACACTTTTAATTGAGTTTATGGGACCGGCGATGTTTCTCATAGGAGGTTATTATTTGCACTAACCTTAGTTTGTTGAGATGACACTTGCAGTTATTCGTGACAACACTTTGGTGGGTAGTTGTGCCAATAATTAATAGAATGGTAAGGGAAGGAAAAGAAAGGAAAGGAATATTCTCTAACAGTGCACTGAAAACCAATGCTTTTACTGATGTTAATATTACAGTAATATCTCAAATATTAACAGTTTTTCAAACATTTCACTTCTGAAAAAAATTAAAGTTTAAAATGCTAGAAAACTAGGTTTTTTTACAATTATTAATTTCGTTTTCATTTCCATGGTCCATGATCCTACCTGCACGTGATTATCGAGAAGTGAAACTCATGTTTTATAAACAAAAATCCTTAAATATTAAGATCCAAAAAAGCATGCGATTTCACCAACTGTTAAATACTAATTAAGCAATTGAGTTCCTATGGCACATACTTTATTACAGATTCCGTCTATGACATACAATTAACATGATATTTTCTGAACTTGTGGCTGCAATATTGACTGTTGAGTCTGTGCAGCATGAAGATTTTACAGTTGTCCATAAAACTTTATACAAAGATAAAATTTGAATCAAATGGCGCTTAAGCCTGTCTGGTTCTCAGCGCCTCATATATTCTGCAGTATTCAATGAAAAGTAAGCCAACAAAGTGTCACTGACTAAATGGAGGTGTTGTTTGTAAGGCGGTTGATTGGGGACCAGTCGTGTATGTTGTCTTTTAGAAAAATTAATGAGTATTGTTGGGCAGTGAACATTTAACATATACGCCGTGTTGTGTTGCAGTGGTGGGAATGCGTGGGAGTGCCGCTGGGCCGCGCGGCGTGGCGGGCCGCGGGCTGCTGCGCAGAGGCGGCTCGCCACTCCAGTCAAGCCGCGGCTCTGTGCGAGCCGTCGCGCCTGCCGCCCGCCAATCTGCGCAAGCTGTGGGCCGCCGCCAGCGACCGCCACTACGCGCAGGATGACCAGGGGCCACTGCTGTCCGTCAAGGTGTCTCTGCAGCTGCTCATGGCCGAGGTCGCAGCCCTGGCGCACTACACCCAGCAGCAGGAGTACCAGATACACGGCACCCTCAAGCAGGACACCAAGGTACACCTTTGTAGACGTTATATAATAATAATATATCTTTATAGTAATTAAGTTTAACTATAACTAAAGTACATGTATAATAAAGCGTACAGTGGTTAATAAAGTAGATATATAAAAAGTTAAATAGAAAATAATATTATAACAGAAATACATAGTTATAAGTTGAAATTTCACATAGGCTAGCCTGTGTTGAGGCAGTAATTTTGCATGTTATTTTATGATTTTATAATACCTGTGAATATTCACTTATATTAAGATATGCTCCATAAATGGTTAAATCAAAAATTCGAATTTGGGTGAGTGCACCGGTGAATGCCCTACCATTACTTTTAATCCAATTTTTTACATTGTGTTTGAATTTTTTTTGTGAATCAGATTTTTTGACGCTAACTGGAAGAATGTTGAAAATTCTTATCGCAAAGTACCTAAAATTTCATTGACAAAAGTAGTATGAGTTAGCTTGAAACTATGCTTAGTGGGCAGGTCTGAATGATTAGCATCCTAGCTCCGGGCAGTTTTGTGATGTTGTGTAACTCAATACCGATGCCTTATTGCAGACGGTGTCCCCCATCTTGCAGCGGGCGGAGCTGGTGAAGAAGCAATTGGAAGAAACCAAGAGTCTGACGCTGAAACTGGAGAACAAGGAGGCCGATCTCAGAGAACTCAAGAAGATACTCAAGGTAGTGACACAATGCTTAAGCTTGTTATTATGTGCATAAAGGTGAGCCATAAGTTTTTACACTTACGAAAACTCAATAAAAAGGAAACTACGTCCATGAAAATATATTTTTTTTTATAAAAGGTAGACAAATGGGAATTAAATTTTTTTTTTATCTAAATATCCACCATCCTGCCGTTCTTGAATCAGGCACATTCATTGAATCCGGCCCCAAGATTTAAGAAATTCTTCGACACATAGCGTTCGGCATGAGGGTAATCTTTTGACGAATATTTATCTAAAGTTAGGGATTGTGGCTGGTTTATTCATGTATACCTGACTTTTGAGATGACACAATAAAAGTTTGGGTTGCAGGGAGGCTATGGGATATCACGTCTTCTCGAAATCACTTTTCCGGGGAACAATTCTTCATCACCGGTATAGTACATTAGATGTATGGCAGGTTGCCCCATCTTGCTGCATCCAAGTCCTAGTATTGTACCCAGGGAACTGCTGTAACTTTGGTAGGAGATGTTCTTGCAAATTTTGCAGAATAATCATTGACAGATTTGTCACGTGAGTCTTCAAAGAGGTATCATCCAGTTATGCCACTTGATGACGTAGCCACCCAAACCAGCTGGTGCGTGCGGGTGAAGCCAATTCTGATAGTAATTATCAGGATGGTTTTGCAGTTGCGATTGTATGTGAAAGGATTGGCGAGTGATTACGGCATAGGATGCATCACTTTTGGAGAATGAAGAGTCATTTGGTGTTTTATTTTAGGTTTTTCCTTGCTCTAAAACCTACAATTTTGTTTTTTAGCATGCCAATTCAAGTGTTGTGGGCCTCGTCCTAAAACAATATGATGTCAACGAATATTTTCCTTAAAATCAAATCATTTGGTTTTAATTTATGCACCAATTGGATCGTAATTGTACATCTTGTTTCAATATTCAACGCAAAGTTGATCTGGGTATCGCCAAAGCAGCTGAACGCTTGCGCTTTGATTAGCCCAGAGCTTCTCGTACGGACTTGTTAACTTGCGCGATACTTTCATCGCTCCTCCTGGTCTGTGTTATCGATAATCGATAATGAACACGAAACAGGCAACGGGAAATCACTTTGGAATCGTTACTTTTGTAAAACTGTTTTACACAGATCGCGCTATGTTCCTCTGTGAAGCGAACTCCGTCGACTAAATTTCCATGAACCGAGCTTCCGCATGCCTCCTCTTTTCCCTCCGAAACCCCCACAGGAGCGATTTCAAAAGTGCAAAAACTTATGGCCCATCCTATATAAGCTAAGGAAAATATTTTAGGGAAAAAATACATTCAGAAAAGCAGTTGATAATGATAACTAGATGTTAGACAAGCAGGACCAACTGTAATAGTTTTAAACTCTATTATGGGTAATTACTAGGACCCGAAATCATCACAAAACAGGCCAAACTGTAGAGAAAAAACATTTAGATTATATGCACTAAAAAATATACAAAATATCCATGACATAACATTTGAGCACTCGCTGGCACACAAAAAAGAAAAGTGTGGAAAAATGACGCTTTACAAATCACAAATGATAATTATATTATTGAATAATTCATATTGTAGCTCTATCATAATATCTATTTAAGGGCTAAATTATTTTATTTGAAAGTTTGGCCCTGATTTTGCAGTTACGATTCCGCATCCTAGTAATTACTAAAGATTCCAAATTATAATCAGTGGATATACATATGTATATATTAAAACCTTCTTGTATCTGAACTGATTACAAGGAGCAACAAGCGTACGCTTTATAATGGTACTTTTGAACTGATGTAAAATTTATAATTTGTTTGTAAATGTAAGAACATATTGCGATGTACATGTTATTTGGTTACCAACTTTATTGTACGAGACAACTTAATTAAAAATATTATACGTGAAACAGAGCAAGCAAGACGAGATGTCGGAGATGCAGATTCGCAAGGAACTGGCTGAGAAGAAGCTGAGCAGTGCGTCACGCGACCAGGAGCTGCAGGTGGAGAAACTCAATCGCAAGCTGGAGGACGCGCACAATCAGCTCAAGAGGTACCCCGCTTGCTTTACTTCTACACTTAATGAATCTGTGGACAAATCTCTAATTTACATGATATTTGTGTTCTGAAGGAAAGAAAAGGAGTTCGAGGAGACCATGGACCACCTTCAACAGGACATTGACTCGTTAGAACTGGAGCGTGGTGCGTTACGGGACAAGCTGAAGCTGTATGGGAAGAAGGATCGCCCCGCCGGCGAGGCGGGCAGCCCAGCGGAGACGGAGCGCCGGGGCACCTCGCGGGGCAGTGCGGAGGGGCAGGAGCCATTGCAAGAGGAGGTGGCCGTGCTGCGCGGGCAACTGGAGCGTGAGCGCGGGGAGCGCCGGGGGCTGCAACGGGAGAGCTTCGATGCGGCGTTGCGAGCACTCACCCCGCTGCCGCCTCCGCAGCCCGAGCCCGACCAGGCCCTGCACCAACTCAGGGACAAATTCGCGAAATTCCAATTCGTAAGTACGAGCGTAATAATACCTTTTAGTAATGAATCATGTAAGGAAAACGCGTGTTTTACTTATCTTTTCTTTCTTTATTCACTCAATTGCCCAGGTCCAGAATACTGAACCTGCGCAAGAATCAAAAAGCCACTTAGGTTCAGAAAACTAGACTTTGATCGCACGTAAAAACCGTAAAAAATATTTGCTGTAGATGTTTGTATGTATAGTTTGGTCGGCAGCGTACCCCCCGACCTACCTCCTCCTATCCATATTCGGTTTCCGCTCGATTTTTACGAAAGCGACACAGCTAAAAATTCTCATGAGATTTACCTAGAATTTGTCGCTTACAAAATTCGGATTTTGACGTAAATGAAACTATTTTCAGCAGTCATTAAAATTTTTATTGTATACTTCATCATATTCCTGAGGTAGGATGAGAGACATTTTTTTCAAAAACAGCATCCATTTAGTCACAAATATTTGCCAAAGTTGCCTCCTAAAAGTATGAATAGTATAATATATAATATGAAATTTTGTGGCTGATATTTTCTGTATTATTAATTGTTTTTGTGTTTAATTCGTAGAACTCCATTTATTTTTAATTTAATGTAAATCAAATTTAATTTATCTTTAAAAAATGTAATATCAACCCGGTGATAAGAAAAAAGTTATTCCAACTCATAAAAATTTGCGTAGAAACAAATTATTTTCTTTTCAATGATACCCGCTATCAACAAAATGGTGGTCTTCCCATGTGATCACCGTTAAGTCCACTTCTAGCAGAGATATTAATGGATAATATTGAAAACATAATTCTTAAATTTCCCTTAGCTAAATACATACTATATATACTATATCAAATATGTAGACGATATCCTCATATGTTGGATAGGCACCAACCGACAGTTATCTTCACTAACTGGACCAACACCGTTAATAATAAAATCTGCTTCACAGTTGAACATAAGATTGAAGGTAAAATAATTTTTTTAGATCTTTAATAATTTTTTTACTCTTTTTTTTAGATTTAATTGGTAGAAGTAATAATGGACATATCTTCGAAATATTTAGAAAACCAACTTTTACAGATACGACAATAAATGCAAACTCAACTCATCCTTGATCTCATAAATGATCAGCTTACCATTCAATGGTACACAGACTCATTAATATTCCTCTAGACAAAATAGCGTATGAAAAAGAAAAGTAAACAATAAAAACAATGGCGGTTAGTAACGGCTATGAGGCAAATAACATCAAAAAATTATAAAAAGCAAAAAAATATGTATAAAAATTAAATCAATTTAATATATCCGGTACATAATAATAAACTAGAATAATTAGCATGTCTGGAATTTCTCGGTCCAATATCTGTAAAAATAGCAAAAGAAATAAAAAAATGTCATTTAAATATAGCTTTTAGAACCAATAATAATATAGGAACAAGCCTAAAAAACTCAAAAAGTAAAAATCCTAAACTTAATAATAGTGGCATATACAAATTAAAATGTGACCACGCCGACTGCAACACTACCTATATCGGGCAGACGGGAAGGGCTTTCTCAACTAGATTCAAAGAACATATACAATGTTATAAAAATAAAAGCATTTCTTCAAAATTCGCAGAACATCTCTTAGTAAATAATCACATCCCGCTTGACTACTACAAGCCCAAACCCTTACATATAGAAAGAAAAGGTCTTAAATTAAATTTACTCGAACAATTAGAAATTAATAAATGAACAAATGATTCTAACATAAAATTAATTAATAAACTAAGGAAAATTATATATTCACCGCTTCTCAGTATGTTCACAATATCAAAACAATATAACACATTTAAATAAATCAATTAAGAAAACATTATCAGTTAAATGTGGGGAAACACATTATAAATGTGAAAACCTCACAGGTTTCAGAATATTAATTGTTTTCTAACTAAATCGGTTTTATCTATAATAAATCATTATTTTTAAGAACTCATCTTAATTAGAATGGGGTGGGAGTGAATAAAATCATATAAATAAGTCGTCACAATGTGGATGGATTAACCGCAGTTTGAAAATGACCTTAAATGTCGAAACAGCTGTCACAATAATAAAAACTAAAAATACTTGCAGAACTTAATAATAACATTATTCAATTTACATTAAATTTGAATAAAAAAAAATGTATTTTCTAAATTAAAACAAACAAAAAAATCTTCTCATTCTTACTAGTTATTTGCTATACACACACACACATCTTGTAGAATTTAAAGGATTACAGTTTGAGGATTTTTGTCACTGGAAACCTTATATATTTTCCTTACTACCCACACGTGCAGAATTAACAGATAAATCATATCAAGTCATTTTTGAGTACTGAACCTTAAGTTAAGTTAGAAAATGTCATATTTTCTACCCACATAGGCTTGAAGCCCCATAACTTTAAACATTTCAGGCAGACTATATCTGTTTTTGGAATCAATCGAAAGAAGAAAAATGAATCTTCAATTACAATTTTTAAAATAATGTATGTATGAAGTTTAAAAAAAGACTTTTCACAATAAAAATATGTTCTTATTGTCTGTTTATTTATCTATGATAAACAATTGTTATCTTTACGCACTTACATTCCACATTATAATGTATGGTAATTTCTTGGTAAAGGGTTCTCGCGTCGCACGGCCGGTTGTTTGTTCCGGGGTAACCCTGAGTACTTTTCACACCGGACAATATCGAATGGTTAGTGTTACCATTGTTTTACTCAAGAGATGTTTTAATTTTTTATTTTTTATTCCAGGACTGGACAATGTTCCTGGCCAAGTCAGGAGTATGCAAATTCCCAGAAAATCTCGGGGATTATGAGAAGGTTTTGGCTGACCACAAAGAGGCCCAAAAAACACAGCGCAAACAGCTTATGGTAGGTTTTTCTTACACGCCGTATGCTCACGTAATACTGGTCTTCCCGTTCATCTGATGTCATATCTCAACGGAT
Organism: Halesus radiatus; assembly: GCA_022606495.2. Lineage (NCBI taxonomy): Eukaryota > Metazoa > Arthropoda > Insecta > Trichoptera > Limnephilidae > Halesus > Halesus radiatus. The sequence goes on along the minus strand of JAHDVE020004408.1, from coordinate 110,989 downwards.
TATATCACTTGCAGGCACGCCTGGAGGAGATCCAGCTGGAAGCCCGCTCCGTGTTCTTGTCGCGCCGGCCGTGGCGCAGCGTTGACACGGCTCTGGCCTCCTTCCCCTCGGCAGAGCTGGCGCGCTCTCTGAGGTGTGGAGGGGCAGGGGGAGGGGAGCTGGTGGCTGAGTATCAGGTGCCTCGCGGACAGGCCTGTGGGGTTCCCCTGATGACCTTGGGCCGTGCCCAGCTGGACGCCCTGCGCAGTGCGGGGGCCAACCTTCACATGGCCGCAGCATAGACCCATCGTATTATATCCACTACAAGCTTGCTGTGCTTTATAAACATTCCGTGGCATCTCTTCCTCCGAGGTTTTGGGCACTGGGCATGAATATTTTATTTTATATGTAGAATGTGAGTTCTCAAACAATGAAAAAAATAACATTAATTATTAATTTTAAATGTATTTACTTTAGCTTTCCTGAAGCAAAATTTTGACATTATTTATTTTATGCCATATCAGCCAAAGTGATTAGCGGGGAAATAAATTTAAATTTGCTTTTACTGCTACTTCTTGATAGCCTTAAAATATTATTTAGCAACTAATCGAAGATTCCTTTCCATCTGATAAAAACCGTTGAATTATTTTAATATTTTCTACTGTATAGCTTAGCAAAATAAAGAATGCGCCTGGCCCTTCCGTGTACTGTGCAGTTTTGCCCAAAGTAATTTGGAAATCCTGAAAGGCAATTGGTAATTTTATCCTGTTGACCCTGCCTCCTATCAAAATCAGTTTTTGCGCATCGGCCATCAGCTCTTGTTTCCAAACCTCTACCTACCTAAATGTTGACTGACCTCACTGACCCTAGGAAATAATTTAATTTAAAAATGTGTACATTTCCAGACTCTAGAGGTAACACAAAATAGATTAAAAACTCGTGATAAGGGAATTAAAATGAATAATTTATTGAATTACATGTAGATATGGTATTATGTCCCTATAACTATTTTATTGGCTTTATTCCATCTGTCTCCAGTTACGTACTTTACAGGAGTGAATTTATAAGCTGTTGTTTTCCTAGTTTTGTTATAATTATCATCAGGTAGTCCATCATAGTATCAGTGGCATGCATCGATTTATAACCAAAGGCAGACTGTCTGCAGTTTTTCAAGTTCGGGTATGAACTGCACATTAAATATTTGAAAATTGTCATTTTATTATCTCATTAAAAAGTGTAAATTTGTGTTATTGAAATAATTTATCGTGGCATCCAGTCAATAAAGGCTGAAAAGCTATGCCTACCCTAAAAATATTCACAAATTTATGGAAATATATATTTTTTTAGGGTAGGCATAGCTTTTCAGCCTTTATTGACTGGATGCCACCGGGTAGCACATATTATAGTTATTCTATTCATTTCTGTAAAGTAACAGATAATCAACTCAGTGTAGCTGTCATCCATCTTATCAATATCATCTTCCGTACTTGAACCTTGAAGATATACTTTTTATGTATGATGGTTACCAAATCAAATACATTATGTGGGTATTGTTTTTTTTTGCAATCAAATTTATGAAAATGTAAGTTGATGTGTGCAGAAATAATATTTATAGATTTTATCAGGCAGCTGTTGTAATAGAATTTAACATAAAACATTACAATTATTTTAAAAATACCTGCCCACCTGGCGAGGTAGCGAGGTTCAGACTACCAACTTTAACTTGTTGGGTGAGATACGGGGTATTAATTGAACCCCCTGGGTGAGATTAGATTGACTAACAATGTAATTGTGAAAAATGCTAAAGAAAAAGAAATATTTCTGTAATGAATAAATATTATTTGGTAAATTAAATCTTCCTTTTGCTTTATTGACTGTTTTTTTGCGAAAATCTTCTTTAACTATTATTTATTATTATATAATTATTGCCCGAACGCAACATGCTGTATCCTATACGTTCAGGTACAAAAAAAACTATATCCGAAACCCACAAAACGTTTGTATACGTCAAGTTTGTTCCTGCGTCACCTCGTTTAGTATTTCGAGATCAGTCGAAGCTAACGAATGTGTTCAGGTATTTTCGTCTCTCCCATAAAAGTTGGTATATTGTAAACACGTATTGTTATTGCGAAATCTAATGGAAAAAAAACCCGTGTGTTTTGTTTACTTTTTGAATATTAACCCAAAGAACAGGCGGTTAATTTAGGAAATACATTCATATGAATATTTTCTAGTCGATAAACAATCTTGTGCACATATGAACTGTCGAAGAAACATATTTTATCCTCAGATATAAATACCAAAGTTTGAATATTATAGGACTTCTAGAGAATCATTTGAACCTTTTAGCCGTGGGAAACGCACCCTTGCACTGCACCATGCATGCCCTGTATGCGGGCAGCTGACTCGTGCGCCGCAAAGTTTCTCTAGTGTGATGTGTATGAAACACACTAGAAAAGACGGTAAAGCTTATACTTCTAAAAAATCTCAAATCGTCACACTGCTGACATCTTGTGGAATTCATACTCGATACGTATCCCAACCAATGACACAAAGCTTTGAAGGGATCTTCTTATATGGAACATAAATTCAAATCTGTTTGAATTCTTCCCGGGTGTTTTATACACGTGATTGCGCAGGTGCATTTCATAAGATTCTCAAGCGGAGACGCTTAGTAAGATATAAAATAACTCAAATAAATACTCGTCAAATTATTGTTTGATTTTTTCGTGGATGTGGACTATTATGATATACTATACCTAAACATACATAATATACATAACAAAATATAAATTCATTGAAGTGTTATCATGATCAAAAAAGGAGTTAATCGTTTTTTATCATGATAAGGGGAACAGCTGCGTTGCCTGTTTCATACAAAACTTAATTTTGGATTTGAGGCCAAAATACCCATCCAAACTGAATGATCTATTTTTTAATTAAAGGTTTAGTAAATATCTAGTACGGATGAGAAGTATTTTATTTATTTTTGTTTTAAATTTTGAAGTATGGGCCATGAAAAAAAATCAATTTTCATAATTTTAGAGGCAGCTTAGAAAATTATTTGCGGGTTTATTGTATTTAAAAATATATATATCATATTTGCCAATTAAATATCATTACTTAAATAAAAATACAAAAACAAAACATTTAAAAAAAATATGTTTTTTCGGGTCAATATTTTAAATTCTGTATGGCAAATTTGTGTTCCACCGGAAATTGGTCGTTTTGAATTTAATTTAAAGTCCACCATAATGCTTATGTTAGTATATTTTAAAAATTTTATATTTCATTATATTTTCAAAGTAGATAGGTTAAAACTTTTTTTAAATCACTGTTAAGTCCCTAAATAATTATTAAAGATGCCTCTAAAATCGCAAAAAAAAATCAATTCCTTTAATGGCCGATATTTCATAAGGTAAAACAAAAAATAAATAAAATACTTCTCATGCGTACTAGATATTTACTAAACTTTTATTTAAAAAAAATACACTATTAGTTTTAGGTGAGTATTTTGACATCAAATCCAAAATTATGTTGTGTATGAAACAGGCCGCACAGCCGTTCCTCTTAAGTGTTATTTACAGTGACATAACACTAAATTCTTTTAATTATTTATGTGAATTTAAGTATAGTTTTTTTGTTATAAAACCGTTTTCAAGTGTCAATATTTCATGTATCCAGTAACACGCACCAGCAATCAGCATCCGCACCACAGTTGAAAAGCTCTTCTCCAGTATGTTTTTAGTGTTGTCCTTGAAATCTTAATAATGGCCACACAGCCGCTGTTCATATCATTCACTATGGAGATAAGCTTCGATTTATCGAGTCCCATTGATGTTCTGGATGTTTATTTACATTTGAAAAGGTGCTTGAAGACATTAGCCATGTATTTTAATGAAGAAATTTTAAAACATATGCGTGATTATTGTTTAAAGTAATAAATTAGAAAGACCCCGCGTGTGACAGAAGTGACACATATTTTTGACACGTAGAAAAGGTTAACACCTGGGCCAATCCAGCCCAATCATCAGATCATCAAATTGTATGTTGGATGTGTTTCCAGGATGCCTCTCCTACAATGTTTTGACGCGGCCATTTGATAAACATTTATTATATTCCACTTATATAGAGTATGTCTAATTTATTTATTTTATTTATTATATTATATACGCCCTATATGGGCTTTTACATATTTAGTTACTTATAATAGTCACACAGGTGCAAAACACATTACAGTAACTGCACCAAAAACTAAAAATACACAGTAACAGAAAAAATAAAAAATAACTAGTGCAATATCCACCAAGTCAATACAGACATTGATAACAAATAAGTAAATAATGTAAAAAGTTGTAGTTAACAATAATTTATAAACCAGGCAGAAACAAATAACTCATCCACCTTTTGAAATTTGCCAAGTTTAGATTATTGTCAAATACATCCATATCATTTAAGTATTTGTTACCAAGACTGTGTAAGCGTTGAATTGGTGAATTCAAACTATAGTTAGAACAGGATAAAGATACGTAGAAAGTTAATGTCTGTCTTGTAGTTCAATTGGGTATGTACAAGTTTATTAAATGCAGGAGTTCAGAACAATTTAATTTACAGTATAACAATTTTATTAAAAAGGTTAGGTCGTTAATTTCATACCTTTAATTACAATTTGTTGAATGTGAGCAGTGAAATTTAGTTTCTCATCCATTATAATGCCGAGATCTGTCATTTCTGTAACTTTCTGTAACTCTTTGTAGATTTATTTGATTTATTGAATAATTAATGAATTAAAAATATTTATATATTTTAAAATATATATTTAGAAATATTTATATATTTTAAGTAAAGTATATACAAAGTGTATTTTCAATTATTTAATTAATGAATTGTCTTAATAAATATTATTTCACTGTCAGCAAACGATCCCGACTCCCGATCACTTTGTGAATGTATACTGCGCGGCCTGTGGGAAACATGTTCTCATTGGCGGCTTAGATTATGACTGACTTGAATAAAATGTTAGAGCGGTACGGCGGTGCGAGAGGGAGGGTGCAAGTCCTGAATCCGCAAATCTCATAGGCCACCTTAAGTAGCCTGCGAGAAGCGGGTTTCGTCAGTTAATCAGTGACCGCCCGCTTGACAAGACACTCCGCTCCATCGACTGCTCCGCCCACTACAACTTTTGCTCTACCCGCCTTCTTTCTTTCTGACCGCTTATCCTGGAGCCCCATCGGACTACTGCCTCACTGGATCCAGACCAAGCATCGTCACACGGACACGGCCCCGAGCTCTGCTCATAAGTCTGCAAGAATTGGGTTTTTGTGCAGAATTAGATTGCAACGTACAAAGGTCGTTAATGAGGTCTTGTCGTCAGTGTCTTTTCCCCCTTCGCAAGGGATCAACACAGGTTGCGCTTTCTCCCCTCCCAACCCTCTTCGCAGATCAGGATCAGCTGCCCACTACAGTTCGCTTGTGTATCATTATGTCTGGTACAATTTGGTTGTGCGGTTATTTGAGAAAGGCAGTTTTATTTTCCTGTTGGTTCGACTGTAAAAATTGATTTTGGACTATCAATAATAAACCAATGATACTTTTACGGACATAATAATAATACATAATGATAATTTTCATTAAAAAAAGTATATTAAAAAAATAGTTTAATTTGGTAGTAACCTAGACACAATAAAAATTTTAAAAGTATTGTGCAACAATACAAAAGAATAATTAAAACTTGGTAAAACCACTTTATAAATATAATGTTTTAAGGAATTTCAAAACTCCTTATGAGAGTGCGAAGGCGTGATAATTTATTTGGAAATGTGGAATGGCAAATTAGTGTAAAGTATAGCCAAAGTGAGATTTATAAGCGTCAGCTGCCGCGCCAAGGTGCAGTTAATCAGAATCATCGTCATCGTCATTGCGACCTCGGATGGTCTTCTTCTCCAGCAAGGTTCTCTGGCGCTGCTTCTTGACTTTGTCCGGCGGGGTAAGCAGGTCGCCGCTGTACTCGATGACTTGCGAGCGCGCGATGCGCCACTCGAGCATCTCTGTAGTGAAGTCGTCACAGTTGCCGAGGTCGGTGAAGCCCACGATGAAGTCTGTGGTCTTGGAGTCCTTGACGAGTCCCAGCGTGGGGATGACGCGTATGTGCAGGCGCTCCGTGAGGAAGGGGCAACGCTCCACGTCCAGCTTCACAAAGCGGCACTCCAGGTGCTGTTGCGCCAACCTCTTCAGGTGCAGGTCCACGATCTTGCAACGTGGGCTGTCAATCTTGTAGAAGTGACACACAATGTCTTTGCTCTTCTTGGTGATTTGGAAAAACTCCTTTTCATCTGACAACTCTGTATATTCTCCGTGTCCCTGAAATAAGTGTCACAGTAAGTCTACATTGCAATATTCACCTCCCGCCATGCCTGCACTTCCTTTAAACAGACAACTACTAACATTTGCTTTCCACTCCTGTTTGAGATGCGCCCGCTTCTTCATGTCTGCAATGCGCCGTTCTCTGAGACTCTCCAGGTCATCTGAGTCCAAGTTATTCAACCTGCAAGTGAGTGTACTAATTACAATACCATTCACAAATTTCACAATTCGAAGAATTAGAATTATGACAGCACAAAGGTTGATCATTACCTTTCCAGTTCTGAATCCAACTGCCTTTCCACGTTGGATGTGATACTTTGAATTACTTGATCCATTTTAATTTTGTGAAATCCTGAAACCAATTTAGTTCTAATGAAATTTTTCTGCCGAACACATCAAATTACTATAATAAATTGTCTATTTGTCCTAATTATTAAAGTTTGTAAAATAGGCACTCACTCAATATCCTAAAAGCCGATTTAAACTTGTTACACATGAGGAATATCAAAATATATGTGGGGAGGGCTACGCTCGCCATACACTTTCACACAGTTGTCACAGATATTATGTATGGCGAGCAATATTGTGAGATAGGCCACGCCCACATAATATATTCCTCGTGTTAAGAGGCAATATACTTCGATAGTATGTAAAATCTCAATGTTGCCAAAAGATGCATACCTAATTATATTGAAACTTGCATCCAGATTAGGTAATATTTATTACTAAAAATTAATTTAAAAAACATTTATTCATTCTGTTGCAGTATCCACGACGTTAGAGTGGGTATCATTTGAAAACATACAGTAATTATTTCATTTTAATTTACACATTAAAATGAGGACATTATTGGGAAGCGATGTACAACGTTTTCTATGTTTTGGGTTGCTATAAATGCTATGCATATTTTCCAGGCTCTTAATTCCCATGCCAGTTGCTACACCAACAAATAAACTAGAATCAGCGAGGCGTGGGAAGAAGACACATGAAAAGTTATCGTATTATTATCAGAAAACTACTAAGTAACAAGCTAAACTAACGTTTTAAACTAAAAGCAAACGACACAAATAGCAATTAACGACTTACAATCAGATTGAACAATTATTTTAAAACGAAAACAACAACGCAGTCAGACGGACACTCAATGACAGGACCAACGCCAATTTTGACGTGCGTACGTCCTCTTTATTTTATTTCGAATGCATAGATATACCACTCTTTCGAATGCTATATAGAATCCATAGAATAGATTGAATATAATACCACTCGAATGTTCCTTTCCAAATTCTCCTTCTCTATTAATTAATTCCATAGATATTTTCCGGGCGCGGTGTATTAATAAACCTTCCACACGATCGGTTTGCCCTGTACTAAAGAAGCCATGGCCTCTAAAAAAGCTTCGACCATCCGGTCGTCCCTTCCCTTTTATCCAGTTGCGATCTTTTCCCTAAAAAGTCATGAAATGTAATAATAATAAACTCAGTCAATTAAATAAAACCATCAGATGGTGATAGTAATAAGGCCAAAGTGCCGCAGTACTAGTTAGCTAGAAAACATGAGGGGTATTTGTATAAGCCACAGCTAGGTAGAGGATTACGAAAGAATCCGTAAAATCAAAAAAAAAATCGTCCCTTCCTGAAGTTGGTAAGCTTGACTTTAGGAAAGGATGACTGGATGGTCGAACCTTTCGACGCCATGGCTTTTTTTTTGTTTTGGGCCGCCCGACCTTGTGGAAGACCTATAAAGTGGTTTCCAGATGAGCGGATAGCATAACTGCTGGGTGGCCCGACCGAAATTGGATTTTGCCATCACACGGCAAATTTCACCAGTGGTCATATGAACATGGACATAGTCGGGAGCGTACCTCCCATGGCTCGCTCTTAGTTGTTAATAATTATATGAACGTCAGCGGAAGCCCACTCATCTTATGCGAACACCTCCGTATTCAACACAAAAACAAAAAGTTCGCGCTGACACTTGACAGTTACAATGGCTATATATTGATATTAGTAATCCAAGAAAAATAACATCTATTTTAGTTATATTTTGCTTTATTGGGGATTATAGATCACATATGACAAAATACAATTATATTTAACTCTTTAAAAACAAAAAGATAATATAATACGGGTATATTATTCTGAAAAAAAAAACATATCATAATACGGGCATGTTCCTAATTTGGTAGTTGAAAACAAGCTAAGCTTTCTACCAAAAATAAATACGAATAAATAAAATTAAAACATATACCCATCGACTTCTCGAATCATGAGACAGACTTGTTCCAAGGCGTATTTCTTTAGCAAATTACCAGAGGAAATTCAAATCTGAGAAAATACTTTTAAAATTAACTTAAAGTTATTAAATATTATAATTAAAATATTAATGTATCTAAGGTTTGTATCGAAAACAGGTATGTATCATTTTTATTTTAAAGCGATAAATAAAGCGCGATTTCCAAAGTGATATTTCAAATTCCAAGACCGCCTCGCTCAGCGGAAACAACGAGTATTGCCATTATTGTCAAGTCAAAAATGAAATAACTTGATTAATGTATTTTTGTCGTCGGTCATATTGTTGGCCCGTTTGATGGCTGCCGCTACTCGTTTGATTTTGACCGGAAATACTAGGTCTAGTAATTTCGTTCTCCTTTCTGTGGTCACGCCACTTCTGGGCCAGGAATTTGCCGCCATTCAGTTCGTTTTGCCTATTTATGGCGAAACCACTGGGCCACCCGCCCGTGTGGAAACAAATTTATGCAAATTTGGTATGGTTGATATATACATAACTAATGACGGAATTCACAGACATACTTATTTTTTAAATATGTGGAAACTTAATTCTTAATAATTTTTCCCAGACTAGACAGGCCTTGCACAAATTGAAAAATGGGCTATAATCGTTCATTATTGACGAAACGGAACCCGCCATAAAGCTCATAGAGTTACCTCTATTGTAAAACATCGGCATAATTTCAACAAAGGACATTCGAGGACCATAATAAACTGGCGGCCCGCCAAACAAAACGGATCATAAACCGAACGTTACTCCGATTGGAACGACTTCGGGAACCGTGGGACCAGTTGCCCGGCGAATTTAGGTAATGGTCGACACTAGCGCCAAGGGATCGTTCCAACCTTTCCGCCGGACGGAACAGGGAGAACTATATCCCTACAGACGCATGACAACCAGCCACAGGAAGGAGCTAGTCGTCAAGATAGTTGTGTTCAGAACCCCGGCTCGGGAGGTTGCCCCTTCTACGCCCTTCGGAGAGGGCACCCAGGCCACGGGAGTCGTCGAGACACGAGAGATGACAACCAGCAAACCAGGTACAGGAGGAGCCGGTCGTAGAGACAGTCGAGTTCAGAGTCCCGACTTGGGAGGTCGTCCCATCTTCGCCCTTCGGAGAGGGCGCCCAGGTCGCGAGACGAGGCAGTCAAGTTCAGAGCCCCGGCTCAGGAGGTCGTCCCATCTCCGCCCTTCCGAGAGGGCGCCCAGGCCGCGGGAGTCGTCGAGACACGAGAGATGACAACCAGCAAACCAGGTACAGGAGGAGCTGGTCGTAGAGACAGTCGAGTTCAGAGTCCCGACTTGGGAGGTCGTCCCATCTCCGCCCTTCGGAGAGGGCACCCAGGTTGAAAGACGAGACAGTCAAGTTCAGAGCCCCGGCTCGGGAGGTTGTCCCATCTCCGCCTTTCGGAGAGGCCGCCCAGGCCACGGGACAAATCGACTGCACGTTTCCGCCCAAGAACGTGTCCCATCTCGGCCCTTCGGAGAGGCCGCCCAGGCCACGGGACAAGTCAACTGTACGCTTCCGCCCGGGAAGGTACCTATCCTCACCCCTCGGAGAGGCCGCCCAGGTCCTCTGACCGCAGTTGCTGCCGACGTCTGGCCAGGAAGTTTCTGGTCTCCGCCCTTCGAAGACTTCCTAACAGGGAAGCGCTTCTGAACTCTTATTATAATTCTTCCACCATGTCATCCTGTGAATACTCACGCAAAGACTTTCACATAATATCATACCTGAATATACAAACTTTTACGTAGATTTAAGCAAAAGTGAATAGTTAATTTTAAGAACCAAGACTTCACGTAGAATTAAGTACTTGACTCTCTAATTGTAATGACATTTTGTACCTAGTTAAGATTAAATTTAGTTTAAGACTAACCCCAGGATTATAAAAGTAAAGGACTTATTGTAAATACATAAATTGATTTTCGGTTATTAACCCTTTTGCGTTATTCCTAGAATTATAACCCACCGAACTAATTACAGTCTTATTATGGTTATAGATACCACTGGTATGATTTTATAGCCCGAGTATCAAATATCGTTTTTTCTATTTATAGTCATAGAAAAAGTGTGCTTCAGTTGTCAAAAACTGTCACTCCTGTCAGATACGGATAATTAAATGAAGTTTTCGAGGGGTATCTTTTGGATTATTATTTAAATCGTTTTACTAAAATAACCACACATTTTTCGATATGGGTAAAAAAAGCCAAGTCAGTAGACATGTTAATGCTAAAAAGGCAGAGAATGTAACAGAACCAAACCGAACCATTTCAGCCAAAAAACGGAAACAGTTAGACCGATTGGTTGATGATTTACTGAAGCAAGTTGTCGTACAAACTCCAAATAATGAAACACTGTGGGAGGTTTACAAAGAGGTTAATAGAATATTGGGTCTTATTAAATCACTGGAACCTCCGGAAGAAGCTTTACCAAAAAATCGTCAAGACGCTGTTGATAATTTTAAGCTCTGGATTAAGGAGAACGGTGTCAACTGTCAAGGTAAATGTGCAGATTTGAGTGGTATACAATTTGATAAATTATCTATTAAATATGTTCGTATTTCTTAATATGCACAATATTAAAGAAAAACAATTTTTATTAGTTAAATTACAACGAGGAACAACTATTTCAGTCACCGGAGAAGCAAAATCATGCTGTTTAATTAATTTAAAGCTTGGTAAAGTTTCAAGTTTTTGTATGGCTTTTAAGTTAGGTTTTTAATTTTTTAATTTTTTTTATTTACGAAAATTGTGTTATATATAAAATAGGTTTTAGGTTCTTAGATTAGATTTTTTTAAATAATTAAAGTGACAAGAAAAATACATGTTTATATGCATATTTACTGTCTTTTCCATTTCAGATATAGATATATGCGAGTTTCCCCAAATGGGCTTGGGTTTGAAAGCCAAGAAGTCATTCGGTCGTGGAGATCTCATATTGAATGTGCCGAGGAAACTCATGGTGACGGAAGAATGCGCCAAGAAATCTATTCTGGGAAATCTGATTACCAAAGATCCCATCCTCAAGTATATGCCGAATGTCACCCTCGCCATGTACCTGCTCCTCAAGAAGTTCTCCGCCGGTGAGTCGGTAGTTTGTACTAATTAATAATTTCTTCAAATATTTGGTATTCACTTTGTGGCGTCATTATTAATAAATGAATTCAAAATTACTTTGTATGCACCACTTTAGCAATATATATACAATATCAACACATTTCATACAATATTATGTTCTATATATTCCTGATGGGGAAAGCATCACTTTTGAAACATGTTGATATCTGTACATTAATAAAGCGGTGAATATAAAGTAATTTTTAATTAATTTATTTATAAATTTATTAATACTGATGGGAATTTAAGGTAACGAAAAAAGGAATTATTTCACCGGATCGAACTGAAACCGACACAAACTGGAACTGAATAGGAAATTCTAGAAGCGCACAAACTATACTATTTTATTTTGATCCACTGAGTGGATTAGAGCTCAAGGTCCCGGATAGTCCATGAGGTCCCGGATTCGAGCCCCAGTTGCTGCCGTTATCTTTTTCTTTTCTGTGTCTTTTGGTTTCATGTTTGATTTTAAGAGTTGTTAATATTATCTTCAATGATTAAAAATATATTACATTGAGGTTTATAAGCTTCAGTAAGTTATTCCAAAATTGATTATTATTTTATGATCATTACACACACTTGCTGTCCCTTTTCCGTTAGTGACAATAAGTAGGCGTAAACAAGGCAAAGGGCTGTTGATCGCCGGTGGCAGTGTATGTGTATACCGAAGCACAATTAATTCTATGCATCTGTTGTTGGTTCCAAGTTATGACTCACGTTGAGTTAACTACATTTTTCAATCTTAGCACTTTAGCTCACTTAAAAGTCACGAGCCTCCACTGGTTACAACCATATGATATCTATGGTTACGGTAGAACTGTCAGCAATACAACTATAGCAGGTACTTAGTTGGAATATGAGATATTATTCAATGTTACATCTAAAAGGGATCAAAATGACAATCTAATCTCCTTTAATGGAAGCAATCTTCCCAACGAGCCCTCCATTCATTTGCTTGGTGTAACCTTAAGTGACCAGCTCAGGTATGGGGGCTTCGTCGAAGCCATAGTAAAATTAGCCTCTCAGAAGCTAGGCGTATTGTACAGAGCCCGCAGATACTTTAATAGTATATCTAGAGCGCTTGAAGAAAAAACCCAAGTCGATTCAATATATACAGACTTTGTTAAAGCATTTGAAAAAGTAAACCACAAAATCCTACTTAATAAACTTTGCAAACTAGGTATAGAGGGTAATTTATTAGAGTGGATAAAAAGCTACCTTACCAACAGAATTCTTCAAGTAACATTTAATTCTAACCTGTCATATAAATTCGTGCTAACAAGTGGTGTACCGCAAGGTTCACACTTAGCCCTAATACTTTTTTTACTGTTTATTAATGATATTATAACTGTATTTGATAACAGTGTTATTGTGTTGCTCTTCGCCGACGATCTAAAACTCTTCAAACTAATAAAAACTATTGAAGACTGTTTTCTAATTCAATTAAATTTAAATAAATTACAAGATTGGTGTGAACTTAATAAACTTATTTTAAACATTAGTAAATGTCATACGTTCAAATTTTTTAGAATGAATCATCCTCTCAATTTTCAATATAAAATCAATAACATCTCTTTCTCGTCTGTCAACGAAATTAACGATCTTGGCATTGTTTTCGACTCAAAATTTAATTTTCTAACTCACATCAATTCTATTACTAACAAAGGTTTAAAAATGCTCGGCTTCATTCTTCGAAATGCCAGAGAATTTAGGAATATTGCAACACTAAATTATACTCTGCCTTAGTTCGTACGAAGTCAAGTCGAATATAATTCTTCTATATGGTCCCCTCACTATAAAATTCATACGGACTCCATTGAAAGAATTCAACATAAATTTCTAAGATATGTTAATTATAAACTCGGTTTACCTATTGAAACTATAAATTACAATCACTTAATGAAAGAACTAAAATTATTAAAACTATCAGATAGAAGAATTGTTTCTGATTTAACTTTTATTTTCAAAATTATTAATGATTTTATAGACAGCCCTGATATCGTCAGTTTAATTACATTTAATATTCCAACTAGAACTACCCGATCTAAAATTTTATTTAATTGTAACGATAATCTCAGAACTATGTCATTAAAATATTCACTGGTACCTCGACTTCACACAATAGGTGATACATATTCAGATATATGGTAGTAGACATTTTCAACTGCTCTGAATACAAATACGAACAAACGATTATTACATACATCCTGGATAATTATTGATATATGTGTCTACAGTATACTTTCATTCACTAGTGAATGAAAGGTATGTTTTGATTTTTCGCCTCTCAACTTATTACTTAGAATGGTACATACACTATGTTTTCTTGTATTTGTTCGATATATTATCTTTGAACCTATGGTGATGTGTTTTGCACCTGTTTTACTAATAACTAACTTTATATGTAAAAGCCCATATAGGGTGTATATTATGCAATAAATAAATAAATAGTACACAGGTGCTGACCCTGTACAAATCACAAGTGCGCCTCACTGTAGAATTTGGCAGCCATCTCTGGTCGGAGCCCCAAAATATCTGAAAAAAACCCTCGACTGTGCAGAAACGTGCAGTCCGTTTGATAGATTCACCTATCTTAACAAACGGATTGCAATCTTTGGAGCACAGACATCAAGTGGAAATGCTGTCCTTGTTCTAACGGTATTTTAATGAAAGATGCTCTGAGAAACTAGCGTCATTGATCCCTTCGGCACCAGTGCAGTCGGGAAACATGCCAAACGCTCACCCAACATTTGCACACGGTTGACATTTGTCACACGAGAAGTTGTGAAATGATCTGCCGGCCTCTGTGTTTCTTCCCTCCTACAACGTGGGTCTCTTCAAAACTCCAGTTCACCCTTTCCTATCCTCTGAAAGGCCCTCCACACAGCATCCCCAAAATGATACAGGCTTTGAGGGAAATTATTTCTCTCAGAACCTCCTGTGTGGAGTTACTGTAAAAAACAAAATTATGTAGAATCTTGTCTTTCCTTGTGGAAGAAGCATTGTTATTAATAAGTGCATTGTATTGATTTGTAGATCCCTTCTGGAAGGCGTACCTGGACATCCTCCCTGTGGCCTACTCCACGGTGCTGTACTTCTCTCTGGAAGAGCTACTGGAACTGAAGGTGAGCCCTTCTACGCACAACTGAACAAGATCTATAAGAAGATTCGCTCAGCACACATTTCTTAGGTTCATCAATAAATTATCAACAACACTTTCATGTTATTAATTTTTTTTTTTTTACTTATTGAAGTTTATATACCTCATTGTAATATTTAATCATTGAAGAAGACAATATTAACACATCCCAAATGAAATACGAATCCGATAAAACAACAGAAAAATAAAAAGGTATCAGTCGCATCTGGGGCTCGAACCCAGAATTTCTGTCTATCCGGGACAACCGCTTTACGGACTAAGCTAATGAGACCAGTTCAATTTACGCCATCTAAACCGATCTCATACTTCAAGTTCAAGACTTGTTAATATTATCCTTCATTTTTTTAAATCCCATATTATTGGCTGCTATCCTTATGATGATTCCAAAGTTCTTCCTGATCACAATTGCAACCAGAATTACTAATGCTTACATCCACCTGGAACAATAAGAAAATACAAAAACTAATATTACATTTTGCTATGAATGTATGTAGATTTGACGACATTGCAAGGTCAGACTAAAGGTAGCTGGGGGCTGCCTGCAAGTTTACTGATGGAGATCATACAAATCAGTAACTAACCTAGGGATGCATGATAATCTTCGCACTTGCGTGAATCTATAATCTCTGGAGCTTCATCGCAAATCATTGTTACTGCGTACACCTTTATTTATATTTTATGCTCCGGAGTGACTCGAGTGCAAACATCGCCAATTCGCTTCACCAGGACATACCCCACTGCACTGTCTCCATAGTTCTCTCGTGCTGATCTGTACATGTACATATACATATACACAATATTATATATCAAAATATTCATCTACCAAATTATAATGTTCTTATTAGGAATGGTTTTTGTTGATTTGACTTTTCAATAAGAGCATTCAGTAATTAATCATTATTAATAATTTATAGGTAGAAGCGGTATTACATCATTTTTATACAGATTGTAAGGTGGATATCTACACAATAATGATGAAAATTACTTTAAGAATGGCCAAAGTTCTATAGATAATCATACGATAGGTAGGTTAGGTGGCGAACTGTCATTTGTTGATTTATTTCAATTTAATTGAATAGTTCCCGAAAAAACACAATTTTGGGCACATGTTATAAAAATAATTAAATATATAATACTAATAATAATAGCTGGATGATTTGTATAGCGCCGTTTTTGTTAAAAATCACCTCAAGGGCGCTGTGTGTGAGAGTTAATAGAATATGCAGTTCTTACCTTATCTCCTTAAAACCTCGAAATTTAGCATTGAGAAAATTACTCGAATGTTAATTTTACGCAAATTGTCGCCCTGATCCCGTAAAAACTATCAGTCTTTACAATTATACAGTCTTGTAGTAAATTAAAACAAAATATCCACAAGTATCTTAGAAAATGAAGTAAATCCGGAAGATTGGACTTTTGACTTTTAAAGCAATTATCGACTGGTACAATAATCATTTTTGACCGGGACATAAGACCACAGACGAGTAAACGACGAAACTAACAAACAATATCTCGAGTTCCCTAAGTTAGGGGAGTCCTTGCAAGCACTTACCTTGTTCTGTACATCGCCATCTTACGAATTATTCCCAAACCTTTTGAAAATTCCTACTGTAAACCACTATAGCTAACAGATGATGTTAATGTAGCTTTGTGTTAAATTTCAAGGCGATACATTACACGTTATCTAGTATATGTAAATGATATATATATATATAGTCTATACTTTTTTTTTTCTCTTATCTCTTTGAACTTAACTATTATTCTATATTAATTATTATACTATACTCAAATTATCTGGTATGCACAATTTTTTTTTGTACTATTCTTCACATCTCTTTATTCTTAATTATTATACTTTTTTATAGATATATTATATTACGTACTATGTCAATACTAGCTTTTTTCCCTTCTATTTTTGTATAATGGCACTTAATATGAACTAACCTTGTCAATTTGACTGTCCCAAAACGGGATTTGTTCCTAGTTGGGCAGTTGAAGCCTTCTTTCATTTTGTTGTTAAATAATGTGTGTTTCAAATAAGTAAATATTATTATTATTACTTCTCAAATTTAAGTTAGTTTAAAAAAACGCTACTTAATGACACAAACGTGTTGAAACTGGTTATTAAAATTAAGCATGTACATTGTGAAATAAACTCTTTAAATGTCTAGAAATTGTTACATAGTAAATGCCCAAGAAATGCAAAATTGAATGGTTATCTTTTCTTAACCTTTAGTATTTTGCTATCTTTATGTTGTATTATTCTATTTGTTCTATTTTATTTTACTCTGTAGTATAATTATTTGAAAAGATATGCACACTAATAATGTAAAAGCCCCATTAGTGTATATATGAAGAATATTATCTATAAAGTAAATGTTGTTTGTTGTAGGGCTCCGGGGTGTGGCAGGGGGCGGTGAAGCTGTGCATCAACATCGCGCGCCAGTTCGCCTACTTCCACAAGATGCTGCAGACCTCCGACGAGCCCGTGGCTCTGCAGATGAAGGACCACTTCACTTACAATCAATACAGGTCAGTTTCTTTGTCTCTTGGGGATACGCACATAAATGACTATTTTTTAAATTTCATAATCGGTACTTAGTTCTCATCCTTGGTCAGTTTTATGTATTTTCTTTGAAGATTGTTCCCTCGCTGGAGGGTTTGGTATCGGTATCGAAGTAGAGTTGCACCAATGTCACTCTTGGCTCTGCACTATTATGGTACTTGCCGTAATGGTCGTATCGGTAGCTGGTGAGACATCATCGGAAGATGACGTCAAGTGACGGCTATTCAATTTAAAATGTGTCAAGTCGAAACAGGAGTAAATTTTGGTGACACGAGGAATGTAATGTTACCTGCGAGCATGCAGTGAAATTGTATAAACAAGTGTTTTTTAATTTCCACGGTGTTTCAGTAATAACATATTGCTAAAAGATTCTACGAAATAATATTATATGTTCAACTCAAGCCGTTTGTCATGCCACCCCCATCTGTCCATGTGTGCATACAAATCTACAGTTTTATTCCGAGTTTGATGAAATTTTACACACATGACCTTCGAAACAAGAGGATGGTCACTGTCTACATGATATTTCGAAAAACTAACCTCCACCTCCCTTTCCCAACCCTTATTTTGGTACTTCTTGATGAAATTTTGCACATTTGGTATTCAAAATAAGAGGAAAATTACTGGGTAGGGGTGTAAGGGTAACACTACCATTCATAACCTCGGGAACGCCAGGCACTTCAGCTAGCTTATTATGTTTTTAAGTGAATCTAAAGTAGCTTCACAGTTTTTGTAAAATAATATTACGGAATTTACTTCAATGCGTGAAATCTTCGTCTAAAAATGATTAGAATTGACATGTCGCAACACTGAATATCTCAAGAGTAGGTAACTTTGCAACTGTCAAAAGGCAAACATTTTTCAAGTATCCCCATTTCAAAATGGTGAAAAATTACCTTTTCCTCACTAAAATCAATGAAAATAACAAAAATCTATCCGGACCTAACATATTGTTACACTTTGTCAAAATATATTATGAATTCTAAATACAAAAATGATGAGATTTGATTCATCGCTCATCCGTTTTCAATGAAAACAACAAAAGTAGCTTTACAGCTTTTAACAGTTATCACCTGTGTGGTCATACATGGACCAAGTTTGTAGACTGTCACTCACGGCCATCATGGAATCAGGGGTCAAATTAATTAATTCAACATTGAAATTGGTTCACTTCGCTTTCTTCACAAACTTGTAATGGTTCGAAAATAAAAATCATCTTCCAAATGCGTTTTTCATTTCTTCAAATCTCTACAATAGTTAATTAGAATAACCACCACAGCTGATTCTTCGGCCATACGAATTGATCTTGATCGGCACAACAGAAATTGTTGAATAAAGCGCAGTGAGAAACACAATTATGAATGTATTAATTTAATACTTAAATTTTTTAACGCTGGAATGGTTCAAAATATCTAAGGAATTTTTTTTTAAAATTAATAAATCAATTCAATTCATTATGAGTGTTCCAAAAAAGGAATCCATCGCTCTGCTTTATGAATAACGTTTAGTCCGGAAATACTAGTGCGCTGTGTGTTACATATATAAGTGATGTATTATTTAACTATTTTGAAGTCCTTCCCTTAACATAATTATTTTCTACAGTTAAATATTATTTAATAAATCACTTAGCCAAATGTACATACTTATTCACTATTATCATAATATTGTTTATCTTTGATTGTAAATATTGCACATAAGTAAAGAAATCACAACAAATCAAATGGTTCGTTCACTGGAACGGTTTGCTGTTGCGCCGCGAGGAGTCCCACGGGGAGCCGGCCCCGAGCAGGATGGGGCTGATACTGCGGGAGCTGGCCAGCTGGCTGGGACGCCCCTCGGAGGAGTAGTGCATCGTGCGGCGGCGTTGACGCAGGCGGCACGCCACCAGAATGGTGAGGAACACCAGCAGCGAGGTGCCCGCGATGCACGAGCTCACCATGATGGCAGAGCGCACGGCTACGGGTAGCCGGCCGTACAGCCCCTCCTCGCCTGCCCCCTCCTCGCCTCCGCCGGAGGGGGCGGGCGGGTTGCCGGCCACCACCACTATCAGACGCTCCTCTTCCGTCTCCGCCGCTCCGTACGCCGGCGCCGTCTCAGGCAGGAACATGCTGTGCTCGTGGTGCGGCGGGTCCCAGTCCGGCACCACCTGCGCTTCCAGGATCTCCTCAGTCTTTATGTAGGTGGGCAAGCTGGAGAACACTGGTGACACTTGCTTGTGGCTGTTTTGGAAGTTGCCCCTGCTCTCGTGGTACACTTCGTCTGTCGGCTTGACGCTGATGACCGAAGTGAAGTAACTTGAACCGTCAGAATCTTTCTTAATGTCCGTCGGATCCAGCACTTTAGGAAGGCCCCCAAATTCGGAAAATTTGTCAAACAGTGTTACTATTCCCAGGTGTTCTTCACTCCCCGAGGATTTATTGAGGTCCACGAACGAGGGTGGTGGGTAGTTGTCTTTCGAAGGAACGGTGGGGGCTTTGCCTATGTTTCCCTCCAACAGAGCCTTGAGCGGGTAGATTTCTCGGGAGATGGGTGCTATCATTGACTTGGATAGGAAGGGCTCAGGGGCGGAAGGGCTGAGTGAGGAGTTGGGAAAGATGTCAGCCAGATGCAGCTGACTCGACCCCCTTTCTCTCTGAGCCACTAACTCCCCTAGGCTCATATTCCTCTCCGCCAGTACTCGAGTCAGTCGCTCTCCACCTACAACAAAAAATATTAATAATATGAACCTACAGCTATGAGGCTGCCTTAAGAGCTTCGTTTAGACAACGCGGGGCTAGCATACACGGCAATGTCTAACTAATAAATAAATCAATTTTTAGTTAGAAGGGCAAAATTAAGTAGTGTATGGAATCAATTATTGTGACTAATATAGTACATATGTACATAATTTTGTTATTATCCTTGGCTTTGCACTTGTTACTTTTATTTTTGTTTACTTTTCTATTTTAGTGTAGGTAATATAATTATTTATTATTTTATCCGATGCTCAATGCACGATGAGAACATTTTGTAAATAGATTGATGACTGTACTTTCATTTTGTTTCTATCAATATTTATTATGTATTAGTTATCACTCCTAAAATAAAAATGTTCCACAATAAATAAATAATATGTTCAGGCTTTTTCATTAGGCCCTTCGTACACAAGGCGACGCAAGTATCCGATACCTAAATTGTGTACTCACGTCGCAAGCAACTTGTCGCGCACAGTCCTTACACAACACTACTAACATCTCGAGACCCGCGTTGCCACCAATAATATTTATATTTATGAAGATAAAACATAATTATGATGGATTATTCGATGCCCCATCGATTCTCACTGCGAAAATTCCCAGACATTTCAGATACATTATCATCTTAACAGTTAAGTTAACAAAATATTTAAAAACTATGTATGTAAATGTAATTCTATAAATGAATAAAAATTTTAAAAAGGAGATAGAAACGATGAAATAAAATAAATAAACCGGCAATAATAATATAATATGGAAGTTTTATAATCAATCCGGTTTTATAATCAAGACCGGTCAGTGGCTGAATTGGCATCGCGTCTGGGTCTCACCCAGGCATCGTGAGTTCAATTCCTCGGCTGGCTAAGTCCTCCATCACGACACAAGCAATATCTTCCGCTTACTGTGACGGTAGTAGAATATTTTCAAATTTTGTCAGGTTATTCGAAACCAGGGAATATTTGTCTTTCTTTTTTAAAAAAAAATAAAAATCTAAAATTAAAAATAAAAATAAAAATAAGATTGCATATTCCTAGAGACAGAATAGATATTGTTTTCTTGGAATTGATATAAACCATACGCATTGTGGTAAAAATATTAGTAATGTCGCATTTTGGAATGAGCATATATATAAAGTCTCTGCGATTTGAGTGGCGAAGACTTTGACAAACTGGTCGCCGGAGACTGGCGTCGCCGACAAGTCGATAAAAGTCGGTGACATGTTCCTGTATATGAACCTCCTAGCAGATGTATTGCGGTAGTCGCGAAGATACTCGAGTTGCCAAGTATCTGATACTTTCATCGCCTTGTGTAAAGAAGGGCCTTAATGTTCAACAATTGCTTGATACTTGTTCGCACTTCTTGTCTAGCTCATTCCACACATGCCTCGTGTAGTCTGGACGAAGCGCTTACAGATCTAATTCTTTTTAAAAAAATATTTTTTTTTTATTTTTTATTTTCCACTTTATAAGAGTGCCCCTGTCTGTACGGTGTAAAGACTGGGGAATTCTCTACCACCCGTCTAGGCAGCGTTTTGAGGCGGGTCAATGTATGGGGCTATAGCAAGGGTTTTATTAATGCGGGTCTTGAAGAGGCCTGGATTATATGAAGGATGAAAAACAGATGCCGGTAGCTCGTTTCATATGCGAGTCACCTTATACAAAAATCGACCCGTTCTCATGAAGCCGACATTAACTATGAACGGGTGCTCCGCTTGTGTCTGTCAAGTTTCACGTACATACACCGGTGCATTGGAGATCAATACTGCTATGCTGCTAGTTCCTTTGAGCAGGCTCCATTGAAATACCTCCAGAACAGACTCAGCATACCTACATTGCGTCTGTGCATTAGAGATGGCAACCGGTTTGTTAACAACGGGTTGTAAATCAGACAGACTGTCCTCTTTTGCACAGAATCAAGCAGGTTTATTAGGTATTTTGGAGCACTAGCCTAGAGGTGTCTCCCAAATTCATTGTGCCGGCATTTATACTTGTATGGTACCTTTAGTATCCGTAAGGAACTCCAGGATTTCCTCCTTGGCACTGGGCCCCGAGGCGGGGAGCTCGGTGGAGGTGGCGGTGGCCACGTTCAGCAGCTTGGTCCTGGTGGAGCGCGAGGCCTGACTGGTGGTGGAGGCCTGGGTGGTCGCGTACACTCGCCGGGCCTTGATTGTATCATTCTTCTCTTTTGACGTAGTTTTCACCGTTGAATTCATACTTGAAATGCCTTTCAAATCTGTCACATCGATGGGTATAGCTAGCGCGGGAATATTTGGTTTCCTAGATTTGTTATTTGGTTTGATGTCACTGATGTTTGCACGTTCTGGTATGTTGGGTTTTAAGATTCTCCGCGGCACAGATTTAACCGTAGGCAAGCGTAATCTAGGTTTTAGCGATAATCTGCTGGATTTGGTTGGAGGAGGGAATGTTGTGGTTATTGAGATTTCGTCATCAAAGTCTATCAAGTTTTTAAAATCTGTCGGTAGTTGTGTGGTTTCGTCACTGGCAGTGGGCTCCTCCAACCGGCGTTTGATGATATTATCACTCACCGACTTCCTCGGGTGGCTCGGGGCAAAGCTAATCCTTTCCGTAGTGGCGAACATACTGTACTGTACCGTCGTACTGTACTTGGTCTTCCTCGTAGCGGGGAGTCGTCTTCTCGGGAGGTCCTCTCTCTGCGCCGGAGAATCGCCGTCAACGCTCTCGGTCACTCTTTCTCTGAACGATTTGTTTGCGGATGGTAACCTTCTTCTCGGCTTTTCTTCATATCCGTCGTTATCTGGTGACAACAGTTCTTCGCGATCGGCTATTATCTCTGATGGCTCTAGGATGTCGTGTGCCGGGTGGGCACCGGTCAAGAAGTCTGCCAGCGACAAGTTCCTCCGCTGCAGCACCTCGCTGAGGCTCAGCCCGCCAGATTGCTTCAGGAGAGTCTTGATGTCGGCCAGTCCCCCCGCATCAATATCTTCCTCCTGGTTTTCCTAAAACACGTGTTTTTTGATACAAGCTTGATAGTATAATATAGACATGATAAGGCTTAGGAAGACAATAATGAGTGGTGACCAACCCACCTGTTTCTTAGCCCGGGAATACGGCCTCCTGTAAGACTTGTCTTTGTGCGGGGGCTCCTGGTCCTCTGTCTGCGCCGTGTCCGGCTCCAGCGGGATGTCATCCCCCACGAAGGGAGCCACACTGTAGCCATCTTCTATGTTGCCGTCCTGGCTGAAAGTGCCTCCGAGGAAGCTCTCCTCGACTGTCTCCGTGTTGAGCTCGGGTCCGTAGCGCTCTCGCTCCTGGCCTCCTTCCTGCGTCTCCTGCATATCCTGCGGAAGCTCCGTGTTGGTGTCCAGCACGGGCAGGTATGGTCTCTGTTTCCTGCGTCGCCCCCCACGCCGCCCCCCGCCCTTCCTCCTTCGGCCGCGTCGCCGTCGCGGAGGCTGCCCGCTCTCCCCCTCCCCCTCACCATCGCCCACGCCCTCCGGCTGCCCCGGGGGCAACGAGGGGGTGAACTGTCCCACCGCTTTCCATTCCTAAAAAAAATAATACATTTTTTATTTACTGCTGATGGTATTTCATCAAATAATCGATTTTCTTTGGACTTATGTTTTACTCTCGTCACCGAGGTTTAGCATCGACAGAATTATTGCTAATTATTTATTTAAAATTTGTTTCTGTTGTGTAGGAAAAGTCTGTCGCCCTCTGTTGGCCCATTATCACATTTTAAATGTTACAAAACATTGATACTGAATAAAACTCATTTGAAATAAACACTCACATAGTTATTAATTGTTTTTCTGTTTAATTCGTAGAACTCTATTTCATTATTTTTTTTAATTTAAAGTAAATCAAATTTAATAATCTTATTAATTAGTTCTGCAAGTATTTTACTTTTTTATTATTGTGACAGCTGTTTCGGCGTTCAATGCCATTTTAAAACTGCTGTTAATCCACATTGTGACGACTTATTTATATGATTTTATTTACTCACTCAATTCTAATTTGGACGGGTTTTTAAAAATAATCATTTATTATCGGTAAAATGGATTTATTTAGAAAATAATTGAAATTCTCTATTCTGTACGGTTTTTACATTTATAATGTGGTTTCCCCGTATCTAATAATAATAACAATAAATGGATTATTTTTATAGCGCCGTTTTCGTGAGAAAATCACCTCAAAGGCGCTTTACAACATAATTTATCTAAACTATACCTTATCACTTAGACTTATATATAATAATTTACATATTAGATTAATTGTTAATGGCTTACAGCTGTGATTTATAACTAGAAAATGACTATGTTTTCTTAATTGATTTATTTAAATGTTTTTAATACCTAAAATAACAGCTGGAACCTTTTTACTGCGACGTAATAACTTTGTTGTCAGTTCAAAAATGTATATTTTTCTCTGCTTATAACCTTTTTGCAATAGGCCACTTGCGTCACTTTTTTCATTTTTTTTCAGTTTAAGCTAAAATTCTAAAACATTCTGTACTATTTTTTATTTTATTTCAAGTATTTTTGACGTCGTGGCGATTTTTTGAAAATTTCAATTCCCAAAATCGGACCATTTTTTATAAACCGGAAAGACTGGTCATAATTTATGAGTGCGAAACAAATTTTTTTTTCAAAAATCATTAAAAAAAAGGCCAATGGCAGAGGAGAATAACGATAATGAGGCATACCAAAAATATTACATCTCATATTATTATCTTATTGATCATTATAATGTTCAACGTCATTAGACTTATCTGTTTTACTGAATCCAAATATTTTACAATAAAATCAGCTTATTAATCATAAAAAATACTAGCTACCCAATGTATAATAGAAAAATCACTAAAGCGTGTAATAAATCGTGGTAAACGCGAAAAAGGGGGAAGGTTTATTAAAAGTATGAAACATATTAAAAATCGTGTTTAAAATAAATCGTGGTAAACGCGAAAAAGGGGGAAGGTTTATTAAAAGTATGAAACATATTAAAATCAAATTGGAAGGTTCATATTAAATATATCAAAAACAAGGACGGTTTTTATAAGGTTTATTTAGAAATTTGGACAGCCGAACATTCTGGTACAAACATACCTTAATCTTCTTTGATGTTTGATATTATTATCCTACTTCTCAGATTTAAATTATACTTTTGTATATATATATATAGTTAGATTTTGTTAAAATTTGCACCCTGACCGTTATATTAGTCGGTTCACTTTGACATCTAGCACCTGTCAAAATTCAAATACAGCGAGAAAACGGATCGGACTCTGTATTTATTGTCATGAATTTATTTATCTATCTAAGGCCGTTCTCTGATGGTCCGGTAGGGAATCGACATAAACCGGGTGCAGCAAAAATGCAGGAAATGTTTCGCGATATTTCCTCCATCGACTCTCTGACGGGTCTGCAATGATTTGTAGTCGCCACTAAATTGTTGGAATTGTACATTTCTCATCACATTTACCGCCGAATGTTATCGGATTCAAAGTCAAAATCGAAAAATGTCGATTGAATCAACTGAAGACTAGGCTCTGGTATGCTATTTATTCCTCCAAACGAGGCAAAAAAGGAGGTGGTTTTAGGTCCACCCCTACATCGAATGTAACATTCATTATAGGTTATTTATTGATGCCAGGGAACTAACTGTCCAGAGATGATGTCAAATTCCGGCAAATGTATCGAATGTAAAAAAAGACATTCCAAGAACTGGTCCAGCACGTTACTCCATATATAAGAAGACTTCCTATTTTCACACCAAGCTTTCTCCTTCGTCCCCTTTACTGAATATGCCGATAATTTATAGTTATAAAGGCGTGCATATTTCTCTACCTACATTATTAGCCGATAATTCATTCCCGTTCCATATTTAAACTCAAAGGATGAATGGCGCGGAAACGATCTAAAAGCAGTGCATAGATTTACTGGATCCGTGTTTACCGAGAAGCTACTGAATTGTTGTCCCGCTTGTGGTATAACAGAAGTACGTTGCCCCACTCCCGCTTCCCCCCCGAGTCGTGAGCTAGCGCCCATTGAAATGTATGACGCAGTGCCCTGTCGGTATCACGCATGAGGTTTTTGTCGATTCACTCACTGGCAGCAATAAATAACCTTCAATGAATGTTACATTCAATCTAGGGGTGGACCTAAAACCTCCTCCTTTTTTGTCTAGTTCGAAGGAATAAATAGCTTTCAGAGCCTCGTCTTCACTCGATTCACTCGACATTTTAGATTTTGCCTTTGATTCTGATAACATTCAGCGGTAAATGTGATAACAGAAATCTGCAATCACAATACATATAAACTCGACAACAGTATAAGCTAATAATAATAATAATACATTAATAAACAATAGGTACGTATGTAAACAATGTCATTTAAGTGACAAAACGCGTAAATCTATATTTATAGCTTTTCAGATATCATAGAATAGAATCCATAAACAAATTACCAGTTGTTTTGTTTTGACATTTCTATTTTTGGCTCCAACGAGATCGATGTTATAAAACGTCAGCGGAAGTGTCAGTGTTATCATATAAAAAAAAGTTGGATTTTAATAAAAAAAAAAAAAAAATAGCGAGCCGGACATTTTTATTTAGTGACGTCACGAGCTAAAAAATCAGATTTGATTATTAAAAAATTATAAGATTCAATTTTTTTTACAAACATTTTCGTAGTCTTGGTAGAAACACCTATCCACACGATTTTTCCAAGCCGTTATAAAATGCGTGCAAGTGGCCTATAAAGGGTTATTTTAGATACATTTTTCAGTACTTACTAATTGCTGTTTTCTATATGCTATATTGATTGTTAAATTCTATTCAATACTTTATTCCTTTTTAAAATTAAAAAAATACTATTTAAGGTATTTTTAAAGATATTATTAAATAAGACAGTATGTATAACATCCGAAGTAATTACGTATAAAAAAATAATACAAATTAAAAGAAAGAAGGTAGACATACATAATCTCAGTAAATTGTATACAACACATACTGGTATTATACAAGTAACAACAAAGCTTTATGTTTAAACGCAGCTTCACTGATGCTATATATGTCCATATCCGAAGTGATTCTATTTATCAGCAAGATTGTTCACCCCGCATGACCATTGGTAAGGTGGTCCTGCAGTCTATGTTGTCGCCGTTGTCGGTGACGGAGGTAACCATCGGGAACATAGAAATGAACGCTCTCCATGGTAGCCGAGTTTCCAACCATCCACGAATCAAGTCTGAAGAAATGTGTAACAAAATGTAGATCCCTTCTGGGGGGCAAGTCTGTATTGTTTGCGTTAGTTAACGCATGTTAAATTGTTCATCAATAACGCATTCTGATAGTTTTCACAAACGCAGCGTTGTCTCTTGCGTTTGCGTTACGAAATTGTCTCTTAACGTAAACACAAACTTAATTGGTTAGCGCGATACGAACCAACAAACTGTCAAAATGTCTTGTTTATGACCGATTTAACTCGCGTTAGCTAACGCAAAAGATACAGACTTGGGCCCCTGACCCGCAGATGGTTCATTCCGAGCATACCTAAGAGAAAGTCGGTAGGATAGAGCAACGGGTAAGTAGCCATACTCCCACAGGAAACTGTAAACAATAAACTGATTACTATTGCTAAAATATCAAAAGCATCAAATAAAAATTACGTTACTGGCTTGTATTGCATTTTTTCTTATACAACATGAATAACAAAAGAATGGTAATTATTAAAAAAAATAATAATGTTAGCATGAATAAATATAAAATAAAAATAAAACATCTTAAAAATGCGTTTTTTGGGTTGAAACTGTAAATAAGGTACAACTAATTCCATTAAAGCGCTTTTTTAAATAAATTATTTCATCGTATTTACACAGTAGGTAGGATCAAATAATACTAATAATACGTACTACTATCTCGTAAATAATTGCTACAGTTGGCTCTAAAACCATCAAGAACTCCAATTCTTTATTTTATAATTTAAAACAAAGATGTTTGCTATGCCTTATGATTTAAAAAAAAACGATCATTTTGGCCTCTCAGATCCGAAATTACTTTTGTATGTAGTTTGTCACAATTAGTAAAGTTGGGCCCTTATCGAACTAAACTTTTGGTTTCTTATATTCCTTTCCTAGGTTCCAACTATTGTTGAACCCTAGTCAACCCGTACTTAATCTCTAAATAATATAGGCGCAATTGGAATCGGCCTGTAGACATCAGATGGCGTTGAATTTTTTTTCAGTATAGTTTAATCGAAATTAATAAACTCCCTTGGTGACAAAATCACAATTTTCCAATAAACATCATTTGGAACATTTTCACTCTCATCTAGCGATCTGCTGCCATCGGTTGTTCTACGCTCTGTAGACTGTATCTACGTTTATAATTATATATATATACACGTCGTCGGCTCATAAAGCTGAGTGATACGTAACTTATATATCATTATATACAATAATATTAATAATAATTAAATATGACAATAATATAATTTTTTTTTTACTACTCAATTCCTTTCTTCCAGTTCCTTTCAAATACAAATACAAATACATAATCTCTTTAATACTTAATTATTATACTTTTTTATAGATATATTATATTACCATACTATGTTAATACTAGCTTTTTCCCTTCTATTTTTCTATAATGGCATTTAATATAAACTAAACTTGTCAATTTGACCGTCCTAAAATGGGATTTGTTCCTAGTTGGGCAGCCAAAGCTTTCTTAAATGTTGTTGTTAAATAATGTGTATTTCAAATAAATAATAATAATAATAATTTTTTAATTTGTGTCCGTAATGCATTCTTACAGTGAAATGCTCGCGATCTTTTTCATCATCGATATCTCCTAACCTTATTCCATTAGAGATCAACAGCTGAGCGAGAGAGATTAGCAGCTCTCTACACATAACATACTGCACACATTACACACACACACTGCTCGTGTGAGTTGTGAGCCATCCAGCCATGCCTGCTTTCTTCGCCCGGCACCAGCTGCTCTACGTTCTTACGCAACCACTACGAGACATTCGATCACCCTGACATCCCGCACAAATGCTGTTATTTATGAAATATTGTATGCGCCCTTTATGAGCTTTTACTTATTTTGTTATTAATATTCGAATTACAATAGTGATACAGGTGCAAAATATTTAATTTATATCACGAACAAATTCAGCAATATCATCGTCTAAGTACCATTCCAAATAATTAGCAACGGAGGCGAATATACAAAACACACCCCACATTCACTAATACTAATACTCTAGGCACATATCTTATTAATAATTGTCGAGGATGTATGCAATAATAGTATTTTTGTATTTGCATTCCGTGCGAACATATCTACTATGTCTGAGAAAGTATTGCGCACTTGAAGTAAAACAACACAAAACTGCGCTATATAAATGCTTTGTTATTATTATTATTATTACCTTCTGCGTGAAGTCTAGGTACAAAATAATTTTTGAATCGATCCTGAAATTATTGTTACAATTGAATAAAATTTTAGATCGAGCAGTTCTAGTTGGAATATTAAATTTAATTAAGCCGACTATATCAGAGCTGTCTATATTGCAAACACAACAAGAACTGACTCTTATGGCGCTATATAAATGGACCAAGCGCACGGCTTTCGGGAAAATCGGGTATTTGGTGATACTTTGGGGCAGTGCTCCCAACTCTTTCCTTACTCATGGCGCCCAAAATTATAATTTCTTCTATTAAGTGCATACACAGAAATTCAATAAAACTGGTTTCATTATTTCGCGATATTTGTAATAAATTAAAAACACTGAACGAAAATTCAAATTTAATGCATTTCCCCAAACTAGATTATTTTGCTAACAAAACACAATCTACACACCTCTAAATTTTTTAGAATATGGAAATTTTTAAATTACTTCCTATGGTTTAATAGGATTTAAATCAGTGATACACAACCTTTTCAGCTGGAGGGTCAATTTATCAATTTTCTTTATGTTCGCGGACCGCAAGGGGTACCTCTACACTTTGACATGGTTAACTTTGCACTCGATGGCGTCGTCAACAAAAATATAACTAGGTACGTTACCCAACGTACCTAACGCACTTCATAATATCTCAATGCTGAATCTTTAGATGTCATTTTAAAAATTATTAAAAAAATAATTGAGTAACCTTTTTGCATTTTGTAAAATGGCAACCATTTAAGAAAGCAATTATAAAACGCACGGGCCGTATGCGGCCCGCGTGCCCCCGGTTGTAAGCTCCAGATTGTTGGTTTAACAGGCGGTTATTATTCAAAAAGTAGGTAAAAAAACATTGTTTTTTCATTACAATACATGTTTACTATATACCAACTTGTATGGGATACATCCGTTAGCTTCGGCTGACCTCGAAATACTAAACGAGATGACGCAGGAATAAACTTGGTGTATATGAATGTTTTGAGGGTTTTGGGTATAGCTTTTTTGTACCTGAACGTACGGGATACGGCTTGTTGCGTTCGGGCGATAATATAGTTCGTATGGGTAGGGCGGTTAAATAAAAACGTGTTAGGTATTTTAAGAGAATATTAAACATTTATAAAACAAAGCAAACGTGGACATATCTTGACCCGAAACAGATTTTTTTTTTGGTAAATAGTCCACCTGGATAAATGCTTCAAAAATTATTATTTGCCGCATTGTGTCTATGCTTGTATAGTAAGTGACGTGCCGGGATTCAGCCTCCGGGTCCTATCCAGGCAGGTGGCAGGCGGCAGGCACGGTGATCGTGCTCCGAGCGCTGAACGCTGAACGCTGAACGCCTCGGGACTGTGAAGGTATGAACATGAACGCGGCCAGGGAAAGTTGGCCACGATCGAGTGCGGCGATTTGCGTGCTGTTGCGGCGGCCTGGCGGTTGGACGCCGCGCTGGTCGCCGGTCGGGTGGTGCTCATGACATGCCGGCAGCTCCCAGCTCACCATGCACCCCCCCCCATTCTCCGTCTGATCGCCTTCGCTTTCATCACATCATAACACTAAAACTGACAAATTTATATTTTAGTCGTTTAGCGCTTATATCCGGATTCTGAATCTCATTTCACTTGTTTACTTTCTCAGTTTATTGTGTACATCAATAATCAATCCGGTTCTCGCGTTCGACCTCCACAGATTTCACGTTAACGTGACGATGGTAGTATTGGGAGATTGTTGTGTTCGCGACCGTAAATTATAATATCTATTTTCTATTTTCTACTTACTACTTATCTACTGGTTCTTATTATATGAGTAGATACCTACTTACATTTTCATTTCCTACCTTCATGTCCACATCATGGCTCTTGATGTGGGCATCTTAAACTTGTCAATTTGACTTTCCTAAAACGGGATTTGTTCCTAGTTGGGTTTCAAATAAATAACCTTGCAAACAGATCAACTTTAAAAAATAATTGTTATTTTCCACATCGAATTCCAGCGGTAATTTCGTCACAATTTTCAAAGTCAGTATTTTCATTGATTTGTCTGTTCCATTAGTTTTCTTATAATCAAAGTGTTCCACGACCTCGTGAGCTGTTGAGACTGAAAGTGCAAATGTTGCATCGTTCTTTGAAGAATTTCAGATCCGCCGGCATTCTTTTACTACTGCTCCATCTACACACCCGTTCACACCTGACTCGCACACGATCATTATAATAATGTCTGCCTCATATTCAATCATCCGTCCAGTTGCAGTTGCAGTTGCCTTTCCAATGTAAACGAATTGATCGCTCAAGGCATAGTAACTTGTTATTTATTGAATAATTTGCATGACCAATAATGTAAAAATTCAGGTGACTGTAAATGCGATGATTTTTAATTAAACTAGTTCAATAAAAATGTAATCGCTTTACGTCGATAGATGTTGCAAAATAACCACTACCGTTATAAGTAGAAGATCATAATAGGACCAAAATCTTAGCCTTCCTCGATGCAACACTATTGACGACCTCCATGGTCGAGGGGTAAGACTCTCGACTACGAATCCGAAGGTCGCGGGTTCAAATCCCGGCGTGCGCAAGTAAATTTTATTTAATTAATTTGTGCCCTTTCACAATTAATTAATTTAAAAATAATATATGGTATATTTGCGCACGTTCCAGAGTGGAAGATACTCTCAGTATCGCCCCGGTGAAAGACCACCATTCAGAATTGAAATGTTACTTGAAATGGCTTTTAGCCGTGTTTGGTGACCAGATCTGAATAGCCAGGCATTTTCCCACCTTCCTCTTCCCCTTCTCCTTCCCCTCCCCAACACCTTCAGCCTCACAATATTCCCCAATCGGGGATGCCGTAGTTTCACTGGCGCCAGACGGTTGCGAGCAGTTGAGACTCTTGTGCGGTATTCATGTAAAAAAAACACTAATTCAAAGCAAAACTCCTTCATTTATCGGGCATTACATATTTTTAACACGCACTACTCACAATTTGACATCTTTAACTCTGCACCACACTCCATAAAGTCACACCGGCGATCTATCGAGCCATTATAACTTCAGACACCTACTCACCTCATACTCATACTACCATCAGTCTATTAACTTTCTTCTTTATATACTCGTATATACACCTCGTTCTTTTATTAATATAAAATAACACACATACATTTCAACTAGATCGACCCCCCCCCCTATCCCCTTTCTTTTCAGACCCCATAACAAATTACGTATAACTTTTAAATTTATGTTTCTTCTTTATTTTGTATAATTATCTTTTTAATTTTATTTTGATTTCTTATAAAATCACTAGATTCACTCACAAATAATACCCACGTGGAAACCGTAAATTGTCAAATTTATATAACTTATTAATTTAAACATTTTTATGTAAACTGTTGGTCTCTCAAATAAACAAAAATAAAATAAATAATATAAAATAAAATATATATTAGAAAGAAGGGCATTATGAGTAGTAGATAGTATATACTAGTATGGCATTAGTCGTTAATAAAAGGCTGTCAAAAGAAGTGTGGCTAGCAGTCCACAATGGTGTTCTGCTGCCAACCCTGATGAATGTCAGTGAGTCGTGAAACTGGCGGAGGAAGGACGACCGTAGATACACGGTGAACAGTGAAATTTTGGCATAGTTGTTTTTGCGACAGAATCTTACCCTCGAGGACGTCGCATAACTTCCTGTATTTATGTACGTCGTTAAAATCTGTACCCACTGATTTTTTCAGTGGGGAAGCCGCCTGTTATCTAAATATGATTTATGGTAAAATATACCCTGTAACTCCATTAGTCATTATGTAATTAATTAGCAGTGATTTTATACCCTGTAGCTCATTAGTCATTATGTAATTAATTAGCGGTGATTTTATACCCTGTAACTCCATTAGTCATTATGTAATTAATTAGCAGTGATTTTATACCCTGTAACTCCATTAGTCATTATGTAATTAATTAGCAGTGATTTTATACCCTGTAACTCCATTAGTCATTATGTAATTAATTAGCAGTGATTTTATACCCTGTAGCTCATTAATCATTATGTAATTATAATTGCAGTTCTTCTTGATTTTAAGAGAGTATTTTTTGAAACTATTGGCATGGAAACTATAAATGAAAAAAAAAAGAAAAGAAAATTGGAATAAAGGGAAAGGCATTACAATGATTTAAAGAGACTACTAAAGTGGGAGAACTAGGATCGAATACGTTACGTTGAACCAAACCTTTTCGTAATACATATACGACTTAGTAAAAATTCTTAAATATTGCCGTATCAGATTATTCGCAGATGATGCATTGATATACGAGTATATCTGAAAATAATTATGTGTCAATTATGAACCAAATAAACTATGACTTCAACAATATAGCTCTTCGGCTTAAAAATAATGAATTAAAGTTTAATATAAACAAAACCAAATTTATGAATATCGGAAATAAAAGAATAGTATGGTAGATACTCCTTTCGTAACGATAGGTGGAGAAATTTATGAATATCGGTAATAAAAGAATAGTAGATACTCCTTTCGTAACGATAGGTGGAGAAATTTATGAATATCGGTAATAAAAGAATAGTAGATACTCCTTTCGTAACGATAGGTGGAGAAATTTATGAATATCGGAAATAAAAGAATAGCAGATATTCCTTTCGTAACGATAGGTGGAGAAATTTATGAATATCGGAAATAAAAGAATAGTAGATACTCCTTTCGTAACGATAGGTGGAGAAATTTATGAATATCGGAAATAAAAGAATAGCAGATATTCCTTTCGTAACGATAGGTGGAGAAATTTATGAATATCGGAAATAAAAGAATAGTAGATACTCCTTTCGTAACGATAGGAGGAGAAATTTATGAATATCGGAAATAAAAGAATAGCAGATACTCCTTTCGTAACGATAGGTGGAGAAATTTATGAATATCGGAAATAAAAGAATAGTAGATACTCCTTTCGTAACGATAGGTGGAGAAATTTATGAATATCGGAAATAAAAGAATAGCAGACACTCCTTTGGTAACGATGGGTGGACAAATTTTGAATTATTATTTTAGATTACAGACTGACTTTCTTTTTAATTACAATATATGTTATAAATAAAAACCACAAAAATGTTTCACTGCTCGGAAGAAAAACAAGAAATGTCAGTGCAGAATCCTGTGAAACTATATAATGCCACCATTGTTCCCGATATTAATTACTGCAGCAGTATTTTAATATTGTTTAAGAGAGTAAAGTCTTCTTGTAAAAGAGGAGGATTTTAGTTTTGTAAAATAAAGCCATTAGAACAAACATTCCTAAGTTTAAAACATGTTAAGGGATCTAAATGTATTGTCTTTTAAACAAATTGTATATTTAAATGTAGTTTTTCTTTTTAAAATGTTAAACGGCCAACCAAGTTCAGAATTTATCCGAAAACTTAATAAACATCAACACAAATATAACCAATTGGTTTTGATAACTTATTGAAGCTTACGAGTACATACCAAACCTCATTGCGTACGTAACATTTAATTATTGAAGAAGATAATATTAGCTAATCCTAAATGGAACACGAAATCTAAAGAAAAAAACACAAAATAATAATTTATCAGTCGCACTGAGAATCAAACCCGGGACCTCTGTTTTACCTGGGTAACCCCTCTACCAACTGAGCTAATGCGGCCAGTTCATATTTATCGATATCATACCTCGACTCTACGAGGTGTGTTCAAAAGAAAAGGTGAATTTTGAATTTTCGCGGGCTGTGTACAATCGATTATCGTTTTTTTTTGTTATGTTGGTACACATATGTTTATCATATGTTTATCATATGTTAGCATCATCAGCCATTTTGGATCAGTGGTTTGTTTTTGACAACTGGAAAGGTTAGTCACGTTTTGTTTCTTCTTCGATTTTTTGCTAAAAAAAATTTAGGAAAAAATCTAAAAACATCGATTTTTTGGATTTTTTGAAGAAATGCTAATAAGGACATAGAAAACAAAGCAAATCTAAAATTTCACTTTAATCGGACTGATCAAAACTAGGAAATTCCTCCA
This sequence comes from Halesus radiatus, assembly GCA_022606495.2. Lineage (NCBI taxonomy): Eukaryota > Metazoa > Arthropoda > Insecta > Trichoptera > Limnephilidae > Halesus > Halesus radiatus. The sequence goes on along the minus strand of JAHDVE020004408.1, from coordinate 75,313 downwards.
TTGGAAAAAACAATTATTATTTTTTTTTTTCTAAAAAGAATAATTTTTTTTTTAAAGAAATGCTGATAATGACATAGAAAATAAAGCGAATCTAAAATTTCACTTCAATCGGACTGATGATGCCTCAGAAAACGAACCTAAATAAAAAATCCAAAACACCCAAAAACGTGATTAACCTTTCCAGCTGTCAAAAACAAACCACTGATCCAAAATGGCTGATAATGCTAACATATGATAAACACATGTGTACCAACATAACAAAAAAAAAATCGATAATCGAATGTACACAGCCCGCGAAAATTCAAAATTCACCTTTTCTTTTGAACACACCTCGTATATTATCCTCCGTTAAATCGGTATGACAGAGGTTCTGGGTTCGATTCCCTGATGGGACTGATACCTTTTTTTTGTTATCTGCGGCTTTTTTATTTCGTTTTTCATTTAGGATTTGTTAATATTATCTTCTTCAATGAACAAATATAACCACTCTACAAGAAGAAAAATTGAAATACTGTACAGAGTGGTGAAGATGTTTCAATAAATGTCGAATATAATTGAAGAGGAAAATGTCTTTAAATTTAAGAATTTTCTAATTTCCAATTTTTTATATTATTTCATAATGTTTTGCAAAAGTCGCAAAAAAATGTGACCTTACTGGGGTACCCCGTTCTAAGGTCACATTGTACATGGTTTTATGTATGGATTATAAATTAGGTCAAGTTTATTGTAAATTTATTGTAAGTTTTTAAGTAAGTTTTCGTAATTATGTTACAATATTACTACTAGAGGAAAATTATAATGTAAGAAATGAATAAAACTTCTAAAATTTAGGAAAAAACATACCGTGACCGTTAAACTCTGTTCGGTTGCAACATCATATCTACCTCGTATATTCTTCCTTCCCGTGTCCATAATCCATATCTTAATACTCCTTTTGAAGTCGGTTAATTTTGTAATGGTTTTTATTGCTAGAGGGGGAGGATGTTATATATTGCAAATTTATTTGTCCAAAAGTTGTTTTAGTTGTAGGTTGGTGGAATATAAGTTGTAATGAGGATCTTGTGAATCGACCCGAGTTTGTATGTACAAAGTTATCCTGGTTTTTGAATGCGTACATTAAAATATCTTTTGAATATAATTGTTTCAGAGACATTAAATTCAAGGCATTAAATACATAGTCTGTAGGAGTTCTGGCGGGGACTCTAAGAATAATTTTCGAAATTGCCCTTTGAGCTATGATATCTGGTTTTATAGTGGAATCGCATGAACCTCCCCATAACGATAAGACCATATTGTAGATGAGATTGGCCAAAGGCGTATGAAAGAAGTGACCAAAAATGTGAAGTGCGATTTTTATTTTTTGTACTTAATTGGTAATTGGATATTGTCATTTAAATTGCATTTTTTTATGTATAAGATATACGTTTATATTAGAAAATATTATATAACCGTTGTACATCTGTACTATTTAAATAAATGCATTAGTTAGCGATGTTTTTAATAGTACGTACACAATGCTAAAACGGTCCATATCAGATGCCTCGCACCTGTGTCACAATGTGGATTAACCGCAATTTGAAAATGGCATTGAACGCCGTAACAGCTGTCACAATAATGAAAATACTCACAGAACTTAATAATAACATTATTAAATAAAAAATAAATAAATAATTAAATCCGTATTTCACACTACGAACATTTTCATTTTTATGTGGATTTCCCACCGAAGAACTATTTTATTTATACTATGAGTGCGATATATATATATATGGAACTTGAATATAAGCACAGATACTAGGTGGAGGTTTACATACCCTAGTGTCGTAATAGCCCGCCACCTCTTCAGGGCCGACTTCCATCTCGGGCTCCTCCCTCGCGGCCTCTTCCGGGGCCCCCATTGCCCCCAGGCCCCCCATCATCACCATTACCACCAGCAACCCCTTCATTCTCATTGTCATCACTGCACGATACACAAACACCACTCCCTCAACAGAAACCCCTCCTCACATTGTATCAGACGGGAAAGCTATAACTGGTCCATTGTCCATAACGCTTGTAAAAAGTAAACACTGTATCTTTGGAATAATATGTTGAATTTATATTAGTATATCGTAGTACTTGTGTATTTATATGGTAAATGTGTGCCGGTTGGTTTTCTAATCACTCTAAGTCAGCAACTGGTATAGTCGGAGCGGATCACTCGTCGCGTCCAGTGGACTGCACAAGTGTCGGGGTACTGAGTGCTGAGCCTCGAGCTGGTGCCTGATGGCCGGTGGCTGGTGGCTGGTGGCCTAGGCGCTCGGTCCGCGAGAGATGCCTAAAGAAAGTGGTTTATCGTCTCCCACCACCTGCCGGGGGTTGCACTACTACTACTGCTGTATATTGTTGATCTACCTGCTATTGGCGTACCTAATTTGTCATCGATTTAAAATTGTCTCACCTTTCGAAATGGTTTCCAAATTTCTACGCGTCGATGTTAAGAGGAACGGTTGCGCGGCCTGTTTCATATAAAACTTCATTTTTGATTTGAGGCCAAAATACTCACCTAAACCTAATGGTCTTTTTTTTCATCAAAATGTATAGTAAATATCTAGTACGGATGAGAAGTAATTTATTTATTTTTGATTTACATTATGAAATACAGGCCATTAAAGGAATTGATTTTTCGCGATTTTGGAGGCACCTTTAGCAATTATTTATGGGCTAACGGTGATATAAAAAAAAGTTTTACCCCGTCTACTTTGAAAATATAATGAAATATAAAATTTAAAAAATATATTAAAAAAAGCATTATGGTGGACTTAAAATTAAATTAAAAACGACCAATTTACATTGGAACACAAATTTGCCATACATAATATAAAATATCGATCCGAAAAAAACGTTTTTTTAATGTTTTATTTTTATATTTTGATTTACGTAATTATATTTACATAACAAATACGATAATTTTTGAAAATATACAATAAACCCCCCGAATAATTTTCTAAGTTGCCTCTAAAATTATGAAAATTGTTTTTTTTTCCATGGCATATACTTCATAATTTAAGAAATAAATAAATAAAATACTTCTCATCCGTACTAGATATTTACTAAACCTTTAATTAAAAAAAATATATCATTCAGTTTGGATCGGTATTTTGGCCTTAATTAGAAAATTAAGTTATGCATGAAACAGGCACCGCAGCCGTTCCTCTTAACGTTATTGTGATCATTTTCTCCTAAAAAAACATAATTATCAATTTCTGCGCGAACTTTATAAAATTTGATAGTTGAATGTTCTGCATCTTAGAGTTTTCATTTATTAATTGTTTTTGTGTTTAATTCGTAGAACTCCATTTTTTATTATTGTTTTAATTAAAAAAATATATATATATTAATGAAATAAGTGTAAAAAATATTAAACAAAATAATAAAAAAAAATCAAATAATTTTTTTTTTACAAAAATTAGGGTTTCCAGTTTAAATTTATTAAGCCGGTATCTACCTACAGGGAAGTATTGCACTAAATGTTTGTAAAATACAAATTCCCGGTGAACCTTCATCTGCTGTCTTTTTATCTCCGGCCTGCAGGCTCCGGAATATATAGCTGACCACTGATCAGTGACCTTTTTGTCAATTGCAAAATTTGTTTAATATGTAAAAATAAAAATATGTAAAATAACTTATTGACAAATAAATGTTTTTATATTTATTATTATTATTATGATATTCCTCAAAAAAAATCGTTAATTTACAATATCCTTCCCTATCTTAACTTCGTAATTCTTAAAAGCTTAAACATCTTTCAAGTTTTAAGTAGATACTATAGGACTTATGCAGATACTAATCAGTCCAACGGTTTCCTAATAACTCGTCGCATACTACTTTTGGGCAACGGAATTTTAGGTACTGTGCGATAAAAATTTTCAACATTCTTCCAGTTAGCATCAAAAAATCAAATTAAAAAAAAAAATCAAAAACATTATAAAAAAATGGATTAAAAGTAATGGTAGGGCATTTTTCGGTTCACTCGCCCAAATTCGAAGTTATCGATTTAACTATTTACGGAACATATCTTAATGTAAGTGTATATTCATAGGTATTTAAAAATAATATGCAAAATTACTGCCTCAACACAGGCTAGCCTAGTGAGGCGGGTTATGTGAAACTTCTACTTATAACTATGTATTTCTGTTCTTTACATATTACCTAGTGTTATTATATTATTTTCTACTTTATTAACCACTGTATACTTTATTATACATGTATTTTAGTTATAGTTAAACTTACTTACTATAAAGATATTATTATTATTTATCTATGTTCTATCGGCATTTGAATGGAAGATGCTCTGAAGAAATGGCGTAATATTCCCTATGGTACAGTACATACACGAGTATATCCGAATGCGTGTCCATCATTTGCACATTACACGCTTTAGCGATTTGTTATTGTGCTCTCCGGCTCGGTTTATGGAATGACTTGCCAGCTTTTGTGTTTCATTCCTCCTTTAACATGGGTTTCTTCAATTCCCAAGTTCACTTCATTTTCTTAAAATGTAGTGAACTTGGGAATTTATGCGAGTCGTTCTCCAATATTCTCTGATGTTTCCTTTCTTTTCTCTTCCCCTGTGGTTTTAAATTAAAAAAAAAACTGTTTATTTTTATTTTTGTAGAACAACAATTGCTTTATGGTGCGAGAAAAACACGATATTTTTTATATGCTACTATTTAATTCAATTTAATTAAAAAACAAATTTGCTTTGCATTATTATTTTTTTTACAATAACTCCACACAGGAGGCCCTGAGGAAATTAATTTACCTCAAGGCCTATATCATCTTTGGGGATGTTGTATGGAGGGTCTTTTAGAGGATAGGAAGGAGTGAATCTGGATTTTGAAGAGACACATGTTGTAGGAGGGAGGAAACACAGAGGCCGGCAAATCATTCCACAGTCGAGCTGTTGAACACAAGAACGAGTCGTAGAAGCGACCCGTTCTCATGTAACAAATGTCAACTGTTCCAAATATTGGGCGCGCGTTTGGCGTGTTTCCCAACTGTGCACCGGTGCCGAAGGGATCAATGACACTAGTTCCTCAGAGCATCTTCCATTAAAATACCGGTAGAACAAGGACAGCATTCCCACCTGACGTCTGTGCCCCAAAGATTGCAATCCGCTTGTTAAGATAGGCGAATCTATCAAACGGACCGCCCGTTTCTGCACAGAGTCAATGGTTTTTCAGATATTTTGAGCTCCCGACAAAAGGTGGCTACCAAATTCTACAGTGGGGTGCACTTGCGATTTGTACAGGGTCAGCACCTGTGCACTATTAAAGTATCTGCATAAAGCGTCTTATAATAAAACTGCCTTCGTAGTTGTACAGTTCAACCCATGAAATAAGTCGTTACGCATGATAGTTATTAGGAAAACATTGATTTTTTCACCCACACGTAATGTTTATGTAAGTCTCGGCATTGTTTTATTATTTGTACATTTTGAATTATAACTTAGTTACGAATATTGTTTAATAATTTGCGATGACGAGCATTTAGTGCCGGTCGATATCGGCAACCAATATTGTCTAATGATGGGGTCACGGGTTAGGTTTCGCGCCTTAATTTGTTGGCTAAAATAACTCGTACTAAATCGAGTGTCACGAGAGAATGTGGTTTAAGATTAGTTCGATGGTGCGGTTACTCACCATTTACAGCCGGTGGCGGTGGTAAGTCCCGATGGAACCCAATTGTCTCGAGAGATCGAAACGATATTGTCTCTCCTTTCAACAGAAATCATCTTTCTGACAAGTCTTTCATTGACAGCTCGGTGTAGTCATAAGTGGTGTTCAGCTCAAGGGCTCCACCGAAGCCAGAATTAAGTTACCCTCTCAGAAGCTGGGCGTGTTGCGTTGTACAGAGTCCGCAGATACTATAACAACTCTGATTTTCCGGCTTTTGTACATTCTCCCCCCTAAAACATGAGTATCTTCAAGACCCAGGTTCACTCCCTCCTTTCCTTATAAAAATACTGTATGTGTTAGTGTTACAGTAATGTTAGTGGATCATGTCCACAATACACGATTCACACAAAATATAGGAATGATAGTGCTAATATTTCAAAATAAATATAGTCAACGAAACCTCGAATACATTGTACCATTTATATTTAACAAGTTGCCATACGAATTGAAAAACAATTGCTCTATGACGAAATTCTCACTGATGTTAAAGTGTTGGCTTTTGGAAAGTAACCTTGTGTATTGATGATATGACGGTCTCCTTGGTTGTATAGCTCCTTGATATCCGCTGTATTTACTCTATTTTGCTCTTTCTTACATTGTCTATTGAATAAATATGATGGTCTCCTTGATTGTATATCTCCTCGATAGCTGCGGGTATCTTTAAAATTATTTAGATGTTGCTATTCTGTTAAGTCTATTCTCACTGTAACAAAACTGTACTGCTGTTTTAAAAATAAAATTATAAAAATATTATTTAAATCGATATTATGTAATTGAACTCCGGTATATCTATAACAAAGCTCTTTTCATATTTAAAAAAATCCAACTTGTGTACGTTGATCACAACATGCATGTATCTATATTGTTCTAATTTTGCGCTACATTTGTATGATGATTGTTATTTATTGTTGTATTATATAATATCGTTAAACTAAACTCTCGCTGACAAGCTACTTGCAGTAGCTTAGCGGGTACAAGTTGCCATTGTATGTAATTAATATTATACAATAAATGCCCCCCCCCCCCCTGTTTGTAGTTTAATATAATAAATGTCGATTTTGCTGATCTATGAGAAGAAATATTTCCATTTAATTTTCTGTATTTTGTACAGAAATCCTATGGTCTTTTGAACCGCACGTTTGATAGTTTTTATTATAATTATTTCCAGTGGTCGCGCAATTGGGTTAAGATAATGGTTTGGTAACAGTCAACAGTGAACAGTGAACAGTGAACAGTGAACTGTTGGTTACGTAGCGAGCGAGTCATACCTAATTGTATATTATACACCCTTCTTATTGAGTCTACAGTCTCTCTGTCACAACAGAGTAATCTCTGTTTTTATTTGTCTCGGTTTGCTCTAATGCTAATCAATGGCCGATCAATAATAGATAACGATGGTAGCATGTTACGCTGGGAGTATTTTCCTTACCAACAATTAATATGGAACTTGAGCCACGGTCTCCTTTCTAAGCGATTTAATTCAAGTTGCTGGTTGTAAGTTCTTATGTATCATTTGTTAATATTAATTTGCACTTGCTTATAAACTATACCTAGGTAATTAATCGGAAGAAAGTCGGTGTTATAGGTAATTTTAAACGAGGCTGTATAATACTTATTATAAACACATTAACGTGTGTGTACTATTTCGTCGAAATTATAATTATAAGTCAGGGTAGAGCTTAGCAAACCGAAGATTGCGCCTGGTCCTTCGTGTACTGCGCAGCTTTGCCGAAGTTATTCGGAAATACAGAACGGTGATTGGTGATTTTTTCCGCTTGACCCCGCCCCCTACTAAAATCGGTTTCTGCGCATCGGCCATCAGGCGCATTCTTTTGTTTGTCAAGCTCTCATACTATCGTTATTCCACATCAGTCAGCAGTAATGTTGTTGATTTCAATTCTAGACCGTAGTTCTGCCCGTGACGTGTGACGTGTGTCAGGGCTGCGGCCGTGCCGGTCGCGGTAGTCGAGTGGCCAATACGAGTATATCATACGTATCTACCCTGCTGAAGGTCTCCCGGGGGATATCCGGTACGGGGTATCGCGCAATCTGCCGCTACCGGTCAGTACCGCTACGATCTACGTTTTATTATCACCTGCCTTCGGATAAACGAATAAACATGTTCTTTAAATCCTAATCAATAAAACATTTTAACTAAATGATTACCGTTTTGTTATCTCCTCTGATTACTTTCGTCCGTTTCGTCGCCTTCGTAAAGATTTTTTTTATGAATTGCTCGTCTTGTGATATTTTAATTAATTGGAAACCACACAATTAGCTTCAACTGGCGCAATCGGTATGTTTACGATGGAATGGAGGTGGATTGTTTGGCTTTTGACTGGTACAGGTAGATGCCACCGATTCGGAGTGAAATCCCCACGACCTCGCCCGCTGAGATCATTTCGTGGTGTTTGTTGGTTGACTAATGAACTCTCCGCGGGAAGAATGTGTTACAGAAGCAACTTTCGCCGCAACTGTCTCACCATTGCATTGTTTCGTGCTTTCCGGGCTTCCCACCGACACCCAGTCTATTATTTTTATAAATAATAGCATTGCTATTCGATCATTTTTATAGGGCCGTTGATGTTATTAATCACTCCGAGGGAGCTGTACAAGGAATATGCTGAAATAGAGACCTTTTTATATACCTAAATCTAATGCGAACATATCTTTATTTTATATTATCGGTACCTATTTACTAATAAAAACGTATTTATAATGACGTAATAACTATTTGCAACTGCCGACCCATCAATCACCCACTTATAGAGTTTAACAAGACAACCCGTTTGAACCACTGATTTTCGTTGTCGGCTCATAAAGCTGAGATGTAACTCAATCTTACCAATATTACTCAATAATATTATATTTTTTTAGTATTCAATTTTAAACGCATTTTTTCCCCATTGCACCAACCAGTACCTATCAAACCCATACATAATTTTTAATCTATAATATTTGTTTTTCTCATCTCTTAACTATTATACTATACTCAAATTATCTGGTATACGTAAACGATTACTCTATACTTTTTTTCTCATCTGTTTGAACTTAACTATTATTCTATATTAATTATTATACTATACTCAAATTATGTGGTATACACAATTGTTTTTTTCTGTACTATTCTTCACATCTCTCTATACTTCATTATTATACTTTTTTCTAGATATATTATATTACTATACTATGTCAATACTAGCCTTTTTCCCTTCTATTTTTGTATAATGACACTTAATATGAACTACTAAACTTGTCAATTTGACTGTCCTAAAACGGGATTTGTTCCTACTTGGGCAGTCAAAGGTTTCTTACATTTTATTATTAAATAATGTATTTCAATTAAATATAATGAAAATAAATAAACCCGACAGATTTTTAACCAGCGATTCCTGAACTATTTTTTTAATTAAATATAAGTGATGCAATTTTGTTCTACGATGGCAAATTTTTAAATTTTAAAAAAGATAACAAAAAATGTCCATCCATATATTATGCATTAATCAAATAAAATTTACAACCCAATAGAATATTTTTTTACACAAAATAATGTGTTGATGTAGTGCATGTTGCACGTACCTGTATTATTAAATAATTGGACTTCACAATATTTAAAATTATGCGCTTAAAAGTAATTTTACATACCTGTATTAATAAATAATCGGACTTCACAATATTTAAAATTAGGCGCATAAAAGTAATTTTATTTTTTCACGTGATTTATGAAACCAAAACTCCAGCCTATTCAAAAAAAATTATCAATCATTATATTTTAACTTAAATACCACTATTTTTTTTTCCTAAAGAAGGCGAAGCCATCAGTGAAAACACTATTTCGATGTATACTACGAATCGGTTTACATTATGAAAACCCAAAAATATGCTTTAGTTAAATTGAACCTTTTCCTAAAAATCTCCTTGATAGGAAATAATTTTTTTTTTCATTAGAAAATTATGAACACAAGTTTAAAAAACTGCTGCTTTATAGACCGTCAAATATCCACCATAATTTTTTTTTTCTCTCTCAGTGAATGAACTTATTTTGCATATTTTACTAAGTGATCTTTTTCAATTTTTTGTTTTTGTTTTTTTTTTCTTCCTCTTATTTTACGTACCTGTTGTTATTTATTTGTTTGTATTATTATCACTTATGGAACGTATTGCATTGCACTACCTCTGCATACCTACTGGAATATTATCATTATTTTTTTTATTTATAGGTAAGATTATAATTTAATGAAAATAAAACAATATCTTTGTTTATAACCACGAGATTTAATTTAATTTTAAGGACCGACCGGTTTCGATTAATACAATCATCACCAGGGTACAAAATTAAACTGATCAAAAATACATAGTGTGTGTTTATTTATACAAAATAAAATGAGAATAACAAAGTTATTGTTTTATTTTCATTAAATATGTCTAACCACAAAGTGACTGCTTTCTATTAAAAAAATAACATAATTATTTTTTTTTCTATACAAAACTCTTATTAAAATAAATAAAAACCGCTCTTTGCGCATAGCAACAAACATTTATAGACCCGCTTCAAGCGAATTTTATGCCTATTACCCATATTCGTAGTGAAATAAGACACACAGCTCGTAGCAATATTTTTGGCTTGTATATTCCTCTTAAAATAATTTTCAAAGTTCCAATTTTTCAGAACGCTCTAGATCCATGGCCGATCGGTTTTGAGGTTAGAATGTCAAATGTCAAAACAAGGATGAGTTTTACCATACATAATTTTATATTATATTCTTAGTAAACCATAACTAAACACAAGTAAAAAAAATTATGTACCTTTTTAGAAACTTTAACTCAAATAATAATATGTAATAGTATTTAACATTAACATTATCATAATATCCCCTATTGACAACTGGTTTGGCCATGATGTTCTTATTTCTTTCATTGATAATGATATTAACTAACTAACCATCACGCCGTTTCCCCGCAGGGGTAGGCAGAAAGGACGGACCGCCAAACAACTCGATCTTGGCATACACTTCTTGCTTCATTCACTTTCATACAACGTCTCATACATTCTCTTCTGTTATTCCGACTTCTGACATGGACCGACTCAAGTATTTCATTCACTTGATCGTGCCATGTCTTCCTCGGACGTCCCTGGCTCCTTGTTCCATTCACATTCGCGTCATATATTCTCCATACACTCCTTTCTTCTATTGTAATTAATAATACCGTGAATTGGGCTAATTACCAAAAAGCCAGAAACAAATACTCTAAAGACATAAAAATAACACACGATGAGAAAGTACATAAAAAATTTAAAAAAAAACTCGGAGGAAGAGGATCTCAAAAAATTTTGGAAAAGCATAAAAGAATTAGTACATGGCGAAAACACAAATGATGTAAGAACGGTAAATTTCCCAAAGCATATAAATGATGATAACATAGCATCACTCAAATTGATACCCAACATTGTAGTAACCCCACAAATGTATATTTCGTCAAAGAAGAATTGTTGGTCCTCAAAAAAATAAATGCAGAATACTTATTTAAAATCTTAAACAAAATTAAATCAAAGAGCAGTTCAGATGGGTTAACTATGAGAATAATTGAAGAAAGAGAATTTCCACAGTCATGGAAACTATTTACTTTTATACCTATACCAAAAGTTAAATATACTAAAACATGTGAGGAATTTCGCCCCATTAACATATTACCAAAATATGAACAAATACTTGAAGTGATAATAAAAGCACAAATTTTGAATTACTTACATAAACACAGTATTTTTTATACCAAGAACAATCTGGTTTAAGATCCAATAATTCTTGTGAATCAGCAATAAAAATAATAACAAATTTATCTTGGCAATATTTTTTAATTTTCAAAATCAAGACCAACCCGACAAACCGATTTTTTTTATTTTCCCGCATGCACGACCAATTTTAGGATAAATTCTCCAATTCCCCGTATTTCTGCGCAATATAACGCACAATTTCACAATATCGACATTCTTCACAATACCCTTTCAAAATATCGAAACGCAGTAATATGTACGACCACAAATTGATGCACGCGTATAAAATCTATCGAGAGCATCTCCTGTCCCGATCCTATCTTCCTCTTCTTCTCCTCCCTTCCTTCTTATTTTGTTTTTTGTAATAAAACATATTTTCTTAAACACTTTTAGCATAAGAAACTTTGTTGGCTTACCTTTTGTAAAACTTCCTTTTCTATAAATCTGTATTAAAAGCCGTTTGTTTCTTACAAATAACTAAATTATTTTGTGTCTTAAATTATAATACTAAAAGACTTTAATCATTATCTATGTAACGTCAGTGTTAATTTCCTCCGTCTATCGTTATTTTAATATTATTACCATTTGATTTGGGTCCGTTAAATCTTGCTCAGCGATATCGAAACATTTCGTTAGTCTGCTACACTGACCAGTGACTACTGACTAGAGGTGGGCTTTTCGGTTTATTTTTCAAAATAACTGAAACCGTTCCGGTTTTTCAAAATAAACGGTTACTCGAATCTGCTTAAAATTAACGTAATAAATTAGAAAAAAATGAAGTAAAAATTAATTACGTAATATAATATAATAAAAAAAGGTTACTGCCAAAGCGTTTCGTAACAACACGCGACGGAGTTTCGAACTAAGGCGCTTCTTTTTGCGTAAAATTTTCTCCAAAGTCATTTTTATCAGAAACGAGGTACTCATATAGCAGTTTAGTAAAACGTTTCTTTAAACGGTTATCCCAGAATTCGTGAATCTGTTACAACCGTTTCGGAACATAAACGGTTACAAAAAAACTGTTTCACTCACCTCTACCACTGACCAGTGACCACGAGTGCAGATGCAGAGTAAACGTTAACTGTAGCAGAAGGAAAGTCTGACTTGGCATAATTATATTCATAATGTAATATCGCTTGGAAAGTTTTTCGGAAGTACAAGGCTGGGAGGCTGAGAGGCTGGTAGACTGCTAGTCCCCGAGATGAAGCCCCGCGCGCAGCAGCTGTACTGGAGTACCGCCTGCTGCACGAGACGCTAAGCTCACGACCACCAGCCACTAGCCACACGGCGGCCAGTTTCACTTGTTCTGCCACTAGAAAGCTGCAGAGAGATTTGATCATGTTTGCTGAATAATACCTAGTTATCAGCTGTCCAGCTATTTCGTTTTTGCACCTTTTCTTTTTCGTATCGTAATTACCCGATAGTTATGGGATTGCAGACACTTGTATGTGAATTCCACTCCCTCTACAACAATTAATAACACACTGAATTGCCAAACGTTGGTATCTGATCTGCGCCCCGCCAGGTAGTCTGGTAGCCGTCAACCTGCTTTAATTTATGACTTATTTTAGGTTTGCCGAAACTGTTAAATTATTTAGTCTCTTAAGTTAGATAACTATAGCTATATATACTATATACTATAACGTATATATTGTTGTAGTTGCTGTAGAAGTGAAGTATGTGCATTTCCAGCTTTGGACGATGTGTAAATATTGATTTATTTATTTATTTACGGCCATTACAGGCATGTACAGACACGGAAATTCACAAATAACATTGAAAATGTACATATGTATTATAATAGATAATATAAAAAGAAACATCATACTTTGACGCTTTTATCCAGAGTTAAATTGTTTCATATACCCTAGCGCTACTCGATGAAAAAAACAGTACTAATGCATGCTTATACTGTAACATTGATGTGCCAAATGTATCAACAACATCAAAGCATTTGTTCCCCAGATGTTGAATCCGTCGCATAGGGGAATAATATTGCGACGCTGAAGTTGAATTGTCACAATAAAATGTTAGGTACTCTCTTGTCCTTATGTTAACAACTCTCAAAATGAAACCGAAAAGACAAAGAAAAGAAAAGGGTAACGGTAGTTGCTGGGACTCGAACCCAGAACCCAGAGCTCTAATCCATTCAGCTACAGCTACCAATGCTATTTTCTAGCTAGAAATGTCATTTTCAGACAGTTTGAAAATGGCCTTCACAATAATAGAAACTAAAAATACCTCGGAACTTAATAATAGCATTATTAAATTTGATTTACGTTAAATTAAACAAAAAAATCTATAAATTAAACCTAAAATTAGAGTCATCGAGCTTCAGGCCGAGAACCACAGGACAAAAAATAATCCTTAAACTAAATACAACAACAGCTTAACACCATTACACATATTCAGCCATAACATGCTTTAACGAACTTCCCAAAGATACAAGCTGAAAAAAAAAAATTAAGAAAAATCTTAAAATACATTTTACAAGACACTAATTTTAGGTGGATCACTTGGAAATAATGTAGTTTATATACATACATTATATACATATATTTTATTTCCAAAATTTTCCTATTAATTTATTTTTTGAAATTAGTGTATACACACCAGAATATCAAGTTCATGGTGGTACTCTAGAAAATAATTAAATGTATAAAAAACCATGATAGTACTCCCTCTCTAAACACGAGAATTTCTCAATTAGAAAGGTAATTAAAATAAAAAAGAAACTATATAAATAAAAGCATTTTTAGTACTTGTTAATTATATATAGTACATATATTTAAAACAAAAAAAGCTATTCGAAAATTGAAGATTTGTGAATGGACTGTAGTTGTAGAGTGTAGATACTGATGAAGCTTGAACTGTCCTTGGACTCTTCACCAAACCGAGGCCTGAAAGAAGTAGGTACCTTCTTAATGAAATTGCGCGAGATTTCCACTGTTTTCTCACCGTTATCTCCGCCAAAAACAGCATATATATATTTCATGTAGGTATTTGAGATAAAGAGTGCTACTGTCTAATGTCTACGTCTACACGGAAAACGACAGCGGCAGTAGGAGCAGTATCAGTAATAGCCACCGAGTTTCGCGGTGGCGTGTCTCACGAGAGGGACTGCACTGTGTTACTCTTTCTATATATCATATATGTGTGTAATACTAAGTTTGTGTACAACTAAGATCAATTGTTAGTAGATTATTCAATAAAATTAAAATTACTTGTTCCAATCTGTACACTTCGAATAATTTATTTATCGTTAGCGGAATCTCTTATAAGGTATGGAATTACAGCCTGGGGACTTACCTGTAAAACAAACATCAATCATGTTCAATCAGTGAAAAATTCATTGGTTAAATTATTAGCGCATAAAAGTTTATACGAACAAAGGCATAATATTCCATACTTTTATCAGAATCCCAAAATTCTTTCACTAAGGTAACTTCTGCGGTACAAAATTATATTTCAACACATTAATAACCCTATATTTAATACAAATAGATTAAAGCACGCTTACAATACTCGTCTCAATTTTAATGGAGGATTAATGTTTCCTAAGCATACTACTTTAGATCACATGATTCCTAGCTGGTTAAATATGTTACCCGCTAAAATATATATATTTATTTTTTTAAAACTAAATAGTTAATAAATATAATAATTAAAAATACACTTTGTATACACCACTTGTATTAAAATATGTAAATATTTTATATTTATTATTTTTGAAATATTTTTATATTTTAATAAAAGTGGTGTATACAAAGTATATTTTTAATTATCAAATTAATAATGACGCCACAAAGTTACAAATCGTTTCAAGAAATTATAGTTAATAAACATATTGAAAACTTGGCTAGCTAAGATAAGCTATTTGTATTAGATAATAAGGAAATATTATTTTATGTACGATTTGTTGTTGTCGTTTATGTTTTTAATTTTTTTTGAGTAAGATTCATGAGAAATATTTATGCTTTAAGTTTGTTACATATGTTTTTTTATGTTTTTATTTTATATAGATATGTATTTTTTAACCTTAACTGTGAATTTTGAGTTTTGAATAACAAGCTCCCGTTAGACAAACTATAAAAAAAATAGTGGACCTTTTGCGTTGTATTTTTGTTTTGTAAAATGTAAATAAAAAAAAAAGATAAAACAGCGATTGATTTCTCCGAGAACTTCATAATCTATTGGCCGAATCTTAAATCATGTCTGAGAAATAAAAAGAAGCTTTAATTGTATATACGATTCCTCGATCATGAACATCCATATTTCATGGGTGTAAATCTATTGTCAAGTGTTGAAGTAAACTTGTATGGAATGAATGAGGTTGTCAACCTTCGTGGATCTATTGGCATTGACCGACTTCGCACAGCGCCCCCATTATATAACTACACACAGTACACTTCCTCAGCCCGCTGCCGCCCGGATACATCAGATACGTAATCGCGATTAATCTTCCGATTGATACTCCGAAATATGTTAAATTATTTACGTTTTAATCAAGACGTTGCGAAATACGTTTTTGTTGCACGTAACTAGATTCGGTTGATAAGGTTGACGAGGTAACTGCGACGTTCGTGAGATTTTTTGAATACACTATTGTTTGCAATAGTCATATCTGTTCACTCAATACTCGTAGATCTGTGGAGAATCGAGAACTTGTGACGAAAAGCTTCCATGCTTTTCATAATAATAAGTACCTAGCAGCTAGTAGCTAGTAGGACAACGAGCTGGAGTCAGTACCTATTGCCAGCAGTGCTCTCTATTCAATGAGGATGGGATTTGTTTATTTGCCTATGGTATATAATGTGCATGCGCCAAAGTGTTTGACTTTGGTAATTTAGGGATACGGAATAGAACAGAGTATCCACGGCATCCACACTGTACTATCTGTGTGTTTCCGCGCATAGACATTCGAGTATTTCGACTTGCTCCGTGTGTCGTGTTGTTGTGTGTGTGTTAAATCTCCGAGGACGGGACGGTGTCGAATTGTAGTAGGGCTGTTTACGGCTTGAAAAAATCTTTTATTCTAAGGAAAAGATAGATCAAAATAAAGCTTTTTGATCCTAAAACGCAAGGGATGCGGAGCATCTACAGCGTGTATGTACGTACCGCGCCTGGTATGTAGGGCTTCTAATTACCAGATTACTTAATCTTACTGATTTTCGGTTATTTTTATATCCAATAACGGATTATCATGGCCCGATTTGATCGTGCTCGGGACACCCCGACTTCTTCCTTTCACCTGTGTTACGTACCTATCGGTTTTTAACACCATTTAACTGTTCTTCATTGAATGTACCTTTGTTTCTTCACCTGTTTATTATATTTGATCTCCTTGTTGGATTGGGTTGTAGATTTAGTTTAAAGTCAGATGCTTTGTTTAGGTATTTTATTAGATGAAAGAATTATGAACTAGGCACGTAGTTTACTCTAACAAAGATTTAGTAAGAAATGAGCTGAGGTACGAAGTGTACCCTAGCTATGATGGAAGAGGAATGAACCCGGGATATAGAACACATAGGGTTTATGAAGGAACTTTACAAAGGATAGCACTACTAATTTTAGAAAGTTGCGGGTATAGATACAAATATGACAATAAACAAATTTAAAGGAATTACCAGAGAACATTACAAATGACTTTTGCGTTTTGCCTTAGGGGTAATTTATTAGGGTTTATATAAATTCTGAGATGGGCTACTTATTGGAATAGCTACTATAACAAAAGGGTACTGGGTGACACTGTCTGGTCAAAGGGTTAAGGTAAACAGTAGATAGGCATTCGAGAAGTCGGTAGACAGTTAGGGTCAGATGGGTAGGTACATATCACCTGTAATATATCCTCACACATATGTTCTACGACAATCTGGTCAAGCGTGGACAAGCCGTCTCGGTATTCATTTCTTAATCTTGTTCACTACACTTAGGTATCTACACTCTTTCATTATTTCCGGAACTCCATATTTATAAAACGGTCATGCATCAACTAAACTGAAAAGCTAATGCGGTACGAGAATTTTTTAATCCAGTCAACCTAATAAAAGTACCGGTTATTAATTTGTTTTCCGAATCACTGGCTTTGAAAGCCCTATGGGTAGGTACGAGTATATGGATACGTTAAATCAGACCTTCTCACCGTACACAATATTTAGTTCATGATGTCGTTTCTGATTGTTATCCATGAGAAACATCTTCATTGTTTGTTGATATCGTGTACCCGGCCTCCGGGCTCCGGCCTCCGGGCTTCGGCCTCCGGGCTCCGGCCTCCGGCCTCCGGGCTCGTGGCCTCCGACCATTCCCTGTGAATGCATTTCTGTTGGAGCTGCTACTCACTTTCACTGTAATCATTAATCTTGGGAGTATTTTGGGTTTTTAAATTGTCTTAGTCTACGTTTCTAATATAACTTATACCAAGAATGAAGATAAGTAATATAATACGTCCATGGTTTCTGTTTGAGGTAGTTTTATTGGGTGATTCTACTCTTAGCAACTCACCCGTAATGCATTCGTAAATACTTTTTTGGAATCGAAGGCTCCAATGCTTGGAATTTTTTATTATTTTTATTTTTATTTTTATTGGAAATAAACAAAATATTTACATAAAAGCATCATACATAATATATCATATATGTACAATCGGCGTGTAAATATAAATGTGTTTAGAACATGTGTGGTGTACGCAATAATGTTTATGGATTATTTAGTTACAAATAACAATGTTTATTTACCCATCTCACTGAAACTCGGTGCGTGCAAAAACACGATAGTGCAATAACGATATTGTTTGTTTGCACGATGAACGATGACCAAAGAACCGAAGTTGTTAAAATGTTGAAGGCAAAATAATGTCACAAAAAAAGGTTCAAAGATTTTACGCGCTTCAAATATAATTTTGTATTTTAGTTTTATTTATGAACACATAAAAACATTATCAGCCACGACTTTTTGTATTTAGATTTTGGAATGGACTATGTAGACTATGTAGTCTATGTACCATATAAGTATTATGAATTTGACCAATAAAAAAACTCAAGAATAATTTGTCTCCAAATTATTATTATTCATTATTGTGTTCTATGTTTATCATTTGAAATTTTTTAGTATTCTGTATATTCCTGATGAAGAAATCTTCGCTTTCGAAATATGTTGATATGAATATATTAATAAAGCGGTGATTACAAAGTAATTTTTAAATTATTTATGAATAATATTAATACAGTATCCGCAAACTCTGTAGGTACAGTACGTCCAGCTACTGACGGAGGTCCGATAAAATAATAACCCAGTTTAACGGCGTAGATTTGGTTCAATGCGTGTAAATAAATCTTCTTTTATTTGACAATAATAATATGGTTATTTGCTTTATATCTTAGTCTTGGTCTCCTAGTACTAGTGTGTTGCACTAAATTCCAAATCCCAAGCCATCGGGTGTTACACGGGTTATTAGATTTTTTTTTGTAGAAAGACGAATATTCTCTGGTTACGAATAACGAATAACCTGACAATATTTGAAAATCTCCTACTTCCATCACAGTAAGCGGAAGATGTTGCTTGTGTCGTAAATGGAGGACTTAGCAAGCCGAGGAATTGAACTCACGACGCCTGGGTGAGACCCAAAACGCGATGCCAACTCAGCCACTGACCGGTAATTGATTATTATTGACTAAACAAAGTGCCTAATAAAAAATAACCATAATAGAGATGTAATAACTTTCTCTGAATGCGGAAATACCTACGATTGGAAAGCAATCATCAACTTTTTTCACGCAGAAGAAGATTTTTCGGCACTTTCGTTTACTGAACCGAGCTAAATAGTGAATAACATAAACATATTGGTAATTGGATAGCTCTACTAAAAGACCAGTCAGTGGAAGATACTCTCAGTATCGCCCTGGTGAAAGATAACCATTTTGAATTGAAATGGCTTTCCCCGTGTTTGGTGATAGGATCTTAATAGCCAGGCACTTCTCCACTTTCCTCTTTCCTATCTCCTTCACCTCCCCGCTATCTTCAGCCTCACAAAATTCCCCGATAGGGTTCGCCATAGTCTCACTGACTCCAGACATTGGGAGCAGTTGGGACTTTTATGCGCTATTACAAGCATTTTAAACCACTCGAGGAACGCATTTCATTCATAATTAATTATCGAAACAATTTTATTTGATTTTCGAAAAATGTCCATTATCCCAATAAATCAGTTTTTATTTTCGGACCGATGTCCAATTACGCAAAATACATAACACGAAATAAAATAAACAAGAGCTACAGAAAAAGAACATCGCATACATAATAGAAGAATGAAGCAATGACAAAAAGAGGACAAAAATATACATTTGAGAGAACATTCAAGTCAAAGCCTTAACGTAGTTTTACTAGAATTCACAATTAATTTCGTTTGTTTCGACCTAAAATCTATTGAGTTTTTTATGAGCTAGGGGAATTTGTTCCAAGCTTTAGAGACTCCGAAGGCGGTTCATCCTCTAAGGTGGGAGGGGAGTACTGTGTGTGTAGTGCCGTAGTGGAGACGGAGAGAGGTAATAGCGCTAATAACGGACCCCGCGGATAACGGGGCTAAACTGGTCCCGCGTTCAGAAAGTGAAACCAGTCCTTTGTGGCGACTGATGTGTGAGAAGACTTTCACGCTTTCGATATTTCGTGGCTCGGAAGCTCCCACTATAGACACCCGTGTTTTTTTATTTATTTATTTTTTTTACTTAAGGACAAAATACAGATACAGTCAGTAATACTAAAAACAATATACAATATCTAGAGAACTTTCCTGCATCCTAGCTATTTCTCACTGATTAATATATATATATTTTTTTTTTATCATATTAATTATATACAGTGGGAACTTATACCCGCTAGGCCACTGCAAGTAGCTTGTCAGCACTAGTTTATTTCAATATTATTATATAACACATCAATCATCATACAAATGTAGGGCAAAATTATGATATAGAGGCGCATGCATTTTGTGATCAATGTACATAAGTTGAAAAAAAAAAAAAATGAAAAAAAAAAATGAAAACAGCATTAGAGTTCTGCTATTGAGATACTAGTGTCCAATTTTATAATCCCGATTTTTAATAATATTATAAAAATGTCAATATCATAAACAATATCAAAATTATAAAAGTACCAATATTATAAAAATATCAATATTATAAAAATATCAATATTATAAAAATATCAATATTATAAAAATATCTACATTTTAAATATCAACATTATATATGATACAGATAAATAAACCTTTAAAATAATATGTAGACAAGTTAAGGAATTTAATATTGTGTTTCACAGAAATAATTTGAAAAAGTGCGCAATGTCTAAATAAATTAACGAAACGTAAATAAACTAGAAATATTATTTTTACTAGAATGTAAAGGGAAAAAAATATTGCTTGAATTAAAAATAGTGTTATACAAAGAAATAATTAAAAAGTACATGTGTTAACACTGTTCGTTGAAGTTCGTTTGTTTATTTATTTGTATATTTAAACAGCTTTCAACTTTCTCTTAAAAGTACTGCGTGTATCAAAGAATATGTCGGAATCCATCAATGTTTGATTTTGATTGAATAACTCGCACATTCTTCTGATTGGATCCCTGACACCAGCATTTGTGTGCGTCCGGCTAATGCGGAATAAGTAAGTAATGAGTGTAAGGAATAAGTGTTCCTCACATGTTGTCTTCTTCAGGGTTTCCAGGCAAACACTGGTGCAGCGGTGCCTACTCCATTCGCGAGCTGCCATCTTGCTAAAGCGATATCCACCGTATCATTAAAATAATAATATTATGTTGTTGGCAATATCACAATCTTTATTGTCATTCATCAGCGTATTATTTACCGTGGATTCGGATTGGATGAGAGAGCAGTCAGAGAATTAATTTCAAATAAAATTATTGTTTTTGGTTAAACACAATTTTTGTTTATGTTTATAATTTGTCTATTCTTACATTATTGTGTTCTGTGTTTATCATTTGTCTATACTTGACATTATTATTTTTTAGTTTTCTGTATATTCTTGATGAGGAAAGCTTCGCTTTCGAAACATGTTGATATGTGTATATTAATAAAGTGGTGAATACAAAGTAATTTATCATTTATTAATAATGACGCCACAAAGTGAATAACAATCTTTTGAAGAAATAATAATATTATTTATTTATTACACATATGAACATTTGTTATATATAAACATTTGATATATATGAACATTTGTTGTTGGCTGACGTATTGCCCATCTCACTAGGAGTGAAACGCCTGTGTTGAGATGGCAATTTACAGGGTGGTTGTTCAGCTAGAATATTTAGATGACAAATTGATTAATTTATTTTTTTTTAATAAGTACACCAATTTAAAGACATAATTTAAAAGCTGACATGTTTATTGGAGATGATCAATGATCTTACCTTTAAAGGAACTTTTGTTTTGCGTATTTCTGATGTCACTTGGTGGGGAATTGAATAGCTTAATATCATTGTATTTAAAACTTCTTTGTCCATAGGTGGTTTTACAAATCGGAATATTAAAAGAATTTACATGTGATTGTCTTGGGGCTCTAGTGCTTGTTCTTTCTTCAAACATATGGATGTTTTTAAATTGATGCGCCAGGATATTTTCTGAATATGTTTTTTTAAGTTGGAAACCTTTAGTTTCTTAAAAATAAAATCAGTACTCGTCCTTAATGGAACTTTAAGAATAACCTTCACGATTAGTTTCTGTATCTTTGCTAAAGGCTCCAGGCAAGTGTTTGTGGCACTACCCCAACTGATAATACCATATCCGAGAGATGATTGTACAAGAGCACAGTAAACTTGCCTCAGTTGTTTTCTATTCAGTATATAACTAACATATTTAAAGAATAGTTTTGTCATTAAGTTTGAAACAAGCGTATTCCATATCAGGGGATATTATACCGAGGTATTTTATATTTTCAACACCATTTATTGAAGGGCAAGTACACGCGTTTAACAATGAGTTCCAGCTGTGCAGTTTGAGGCTGTGTTGTAGTGGTAATAGCTTATTTGATATTCGAATAGTTAAATATTTAATTATATCTGTATTTAGAGTTAATATGTGTGCATCAAGCCAATTTTTAACCACACCTAAACCATTTTATGCCATTTTAATAGTTATAATTAGCCATTATAATATTACAAAATAGTACTATTTTTTATTTTTTAAATGAATACCGCACAAGAGTCTCAACTGCTCCCAACCGTCTGGAGCCACTGAGACTATGGCATCCCCAATTGGGGAATGTTGTAAGGCTGGAGGTATTGGGGAGGGGAAGGATAAGGGGAAGAGGAAGGTGGGGAAAATCTGGTCATCAAACACGGCTAAAAGCCATTTCAAGCAACGTTTCAATTCTGAAAGGTGGTCTTTCACCAGGGCGATTCTGTGAGTATCTTCCACTCTGGAACGTGCGCAAATATACTATATATTATTTTTAATTAATTTATTGTGAAACAACACAAATTAATTAAATAAAATTTTCTTGCGCACGCCCGGATTTGAACCCGCGACTTTCGGATTCGTAGTTGAGAGCCTTACCCCTCGATCATGAAGGCCGTCAGAATTATAACAACAATTATATTATACTAGTATAAAATTGCTAACCCTGTTCAGATTACAAGTGGATCCTGGTCTGGAGTCCGCTCTTGCATATCCGGAAAAAAACTCTTGTGATCAAATGCTGTGGTAGCATTGTTATCGTCCCTTCGGCACCAGCGCACAGTCGTTGGCCAAACGCGTGAACAATATTTGTTTACGGTTGATATTTGCCGCATGCTCTTTGTCTCGGCTGTGGAATGAATTTTAGTTTTTTTCCACCTACAACAGGTTCACCCCTTCCTTTCCCTGCGCATCCCAATCATGCGCACAGCAACCACGAAGATTCTCTAGCGATCTTTTCACTATTTCGCAAACATCTCAATGTCAAGTTCGGCAGTATCATGTTCATTTCGATTCAGAAAGTTGTGACATGAGGCTGTGTAATATGTATAACAGTATGTATGATAGTTGTGTGTGTATGGGCCGGTTTATCACTACCGGGTAAGTACGTAAATCATTGCTAAAACTTTAGCTTCTACTAGTTCCGGCGCTGTGATCGCTACCAGCTACTAGTGACAAATCCCATATCTCAAATTTGACATTTACGTAAATAATTGCATCTAAAATTTACGTAAATTCGTAAATTGCGTACCCAGTACGGACTTCGATGATTCATCGAGCGATGAGGAATGTCGATGATATTATTTGATAAAATATATTTTTTTCATTATTTGTTATCTGAACAGTCTTAGGAGGAATTTTCAGTTTCATTGTTTGTATGAGAACATAGTTTGTTTTCAACGAATGATGCACCGATTCCAGCAAAACAAATACTATTTACAATTAGGTTCTTCGCATATGGAACCATGCCGATTGGTGTGTGGGACTTTATCAAAAATCAACTCGTAAATAAAACCAGCGTAAAAATAAACACCGCGTTGACATGACAGCATGGTTGTGCAACAAAGGAAGTCGGAAACAGTGCTTATAATTCCAGCACTAGTACGTACCAAATCTCATCTTTTAAATTTGACATTTACGTATATAATTGCGAACGTTAATCTCGCTAAAATTTACGTAAATCGCCAACTTTTATCTGTGTGGACTTCAATGATTCATCAAGCGATGAAGAATGTCGATGATATTAATAGATAAAGGATGATTTTCAATCTTTAGTAGTTTAAAGAAGGATTTAAAAATCCAGTGTTAGAACACAGTTTGTTTTCAAAGTTTAGTTCGTCTTAATTTCACGAATAATGCACGTATTCCAGCAAAACAGATACTATTTACGATTAGGGTTTGTGTGGGGGACTTTATCAAAAATTAACTCGTAAATAAAACCCACGTAAAAATCGCGAAGACATTTTTGGTTTTGCAAAGAAAAAAAATATATCACAAGGAAACATATTCCTCTATTAAAATCGTAGACAAAACGTGTAATATTGGTAATTTATGTATTGTCTATGCATAAGGTGATTTTCTCACGAAAACGGTGCTATAGAAATAATCCATTTATTGTTATTATTATTATAAGACCTATATGCGGATTTTTGCTAAGCTCGTCATAAATTCCTTATCTTTCACTGATAAACAAGCTCTATGTCCGTGTGGGGAAGTGTTACGTGTAGTGAGTGAGTTCCGCTTCCGGCGATCTCATTGAGAGCACTCTCACCGCTAACGAGTAACGATGCATCTCTATTTGTCGATCAATAACCAGTTTTATCAATAAGCATAATGGACGCTGGCTTCTTCTGGCCCACGAGCTCTCTGATTGTTGGTAAGTATCTGTAACACATTCCAGTGAAATTAAAGCTTGGTTACGTCTGTTTCCGATTCGACGCTTTCTTTTATTGATACAATTCGTTTAGCCCTTTGGTATGTACCTACTTTTATTTTTAGCAATCATTCGAGGAATTTTGCAATTATTTTAATAACATTACTGAATCATATTATGCCACCGCCATTAGCAATTAGTCTTGGATTGAAGATTGATCAGAGAGTTGCCGATGGAATTGCATCACCACCGTAGCATTGTACGAGTATCTTTGTTTTGTTTACTTCTTCCAAACGGAAACGGTAAACACTCAGAATAATATTTCCATTTATAAATATTGAGTTCTGTTCGCTGTTCAGTAATTATTGTTGTTGGCCTTTTCCACCGCGGTGTTCCGTGTAGCGCTTCAGTTAGAAAGGCAGCTTTCAGCTTTTCCCTGTAACGCCTATAAGGAATACTTGACTTTTGCGCTGCAGTACTGGATACTGGTTTACTGGTGTTCTGGTGTACTGCAGAGTGCAGTACTGTATACTGGTTTGTTACAGACTCGATACTTGCATATCAGATAAGTATGTCACATTTCCTGCGCGCTCGGTTATTTGCCGCCGCGGCGGGTTATGGAAGCTGCATATTTTCACTTCCATATGTTTTCTACGTTATTATTGACTTCCATAGAAAGCAGACAATTAACACGAAGCTCCAATAAATTAATGAGAGTGACTAGTTTTTCTAAGACACGGTCAGTAATACATATTTTCGTAGAAAGCTATCATTTTGCCATTTTGCGATTTTATGTATTTATTTAATTTTTATTTTATTTAGTAAATCAATAAAAATAAAAATCATAGTCATGTTCACAATAATATACCTATGTATCTAGTTTATAATATACAAAATTGAATAGATATTGCTGATGAATACTTTAAAGGAGATGGCAGTATTATTCTCACATGGTTATGCAAACTTGTTAACCGGTGTTTAGAGGAGGGTTACGCACCATTAGATTGGAGAAGGACTGTGATCATGCCTCACAAAGGTAAAGGGTCACGTATGGAATGTGGAAATCACAGGGCTATTAACCTGCTAAGTTCAGTTGGAAAGCTGTATGGTAGGATATTGATTGAAAGGCTACAAATGAAAACAAAGGATAACATACGGGATGTGCAAGGTGCATTAATGAGTGGAAGGGGGTGGATGGATCAGATATTTTTATTGCGAATGCTCAGAGAAGAATCTGGAAAAAACAGGAACCTTTTTGTGCTTTTGTAGATCTACAAAAAGCATACGACTGAGGTTACAAAAAAGTTGTAGAAGGTATTCTCCAAGTATGGAGTGAATACGAATCTTATTCAGGCAAACGCGTCTCTCTGTAAGAGGGAAACGTTGCATGTGTTAGGGTGAATGGTGATTTTATGGGGTGAATTCACATCACAAAAGATGTTAATCAAGGTTGCGTAATTTCACCGTGGTTATTCAATCTATACATGGATAATTTTATGCAAAAATTGAATGAGTGGACTTGGGTGCGAAAATGAGTAATCTGACAGTATGTTGTATGCTGATTGCTAACAGTATGTTAGATCTACAGTCCCTCGAATCTAGGATGAATGAAGTACGTATGAAGAATGAGCTAATGATGAATGTAAGTAAGTCTAAAGTTATGGCGTTCGAAAGAGAGAGAGTACGAAAACAGTGCGCAATATAGTTGTGAATGATGAATAATTGGAGCAGGTCGATGAGTTTGTGTATTTGGGAAGTATGTTTACGAGAGGTGGAAAGGCTGATAGGGATATTGAAAGAAGGGTGAATGCAGGAACCTCAATTAACGGGGGACTAAACGCGGTTGACCCTAACAAGAATTTTGTCTAAATAAGCTAACATAGCAGATCACAATGGAGTGCTGATACCAACCCTGATGTATGGCAGTGAGGCGTGGAACTGGCAGAGGAAGGATGAATGCAGACTGAATGCTGTAGAAATAAGATCTCTGAGTCGAATGTGTGGTAAAACTCTGTATGATCGTCTGGAAAATGTTGAAATTCGCAAAGAATGCAAAGCTGGTGTAAGCGTAATGATTAAGATTAAGAAAAAGGCGCTTAGATTGTTTGGGCATGTAGAGCGAATGAACGATGGAGCGTAAGGAGAATATGTGTCGCGAATGCGAATGGAATGGAAGAAGTGCGGGGAAACGGCGTGATGGTTGGTCAGTTAATTATATGGGAGAATAATCAAGATTAAATTTGGTATATTTATGTCAACTGAGTAAAAAGAAATAAGCCCTAGATTGAACTAAATGTAGATTAAAAACATGGATCTCGTTCAATTATTTATTTCCCATCCCATTACTTTACGGGAGCGACTTAAAGTGTGGGCTGTAAATTAAAGTGAATTTTAACGACTACTTCTTTTTTTCATTCCATAGCCGGAAACTCGGGCGTTTATTGCCATATAATTTTAAACATTTACATGTACTTTACCCGTCTCGTTAGACGATATCTGTTCTGGGACGGGTAACAATAAAAAATAGTACATATATATATATATATATATATATATATAAAGGATTATGAAGCAAAATGCATAAGGAAATGGATAAAAAACATAAAATAAAATTTGAAATACAAAGTTAAAAAAGGTA
Source organism: Halesus radiatus (assembly GCA_022606495.2). NCBI lineage: Eukaryota > Metazoa > Arthropoda > Insecta > Trichoptera > Limnephilidae > Halesus > Halesus radiatus. Next base: position 47,840 of record JAHDVE020004408.1, on the reverse strand, counting down.
CACGCGAAGCTACTAAATAAATAAAAAAAAGGATAATTTAAAAGTCCATAGTAAAAATGATTAAATTTAAAAATATCTATAAGAGGAATTCCTTTTGTTTGTTTATTAGCCATGTGTTGAAGTTTTTATGTAACCATTTAAGGTTGTTTTGCATTATATATTGAGAGGTTTCTTTTAGGAAGATATTGACTATGAGAGGTGCGAGGTAGGATTCGTGTTTCTTGGCAAAAGTGGATTTAATATTGGGTAATAATAATAATGATTGTGAGATTTAGCTCTTGTGCTTTGTGAGTGAGATATGTGGGAATGTGATGATTTTATGCAGTTATTATAGATAATTTTTTGAATAAATTACTTTCTATCAAGAATGCTATTTGTAATTAATAGGTTTTCTGTAGGATGTCGATATGGTTTTTTGATTGTTCCAGATGTTGTTAAATATTATAATATTTCATTACAGGGAAATGTGTGTTAAAAAAATCTTTATTTTATTCATGACAAGTAAATATATATATTTTTATTTTTTATTTCTTATAAGTTTACAAGTCGTGTAAACCTTATCAGAAAAGAGGAGTTCTTAATAATAATAATAATAATCGGACCATTTCTATAGCGCCGTTTTTGTGAGAAATCACCTCAGGGGCGCTGTACAAATATTACTTCCTATTCTTGTATTATTCTTATGTCTGATAAGGGAGCCACGTTTCTCAATTTGGTAGGTACATAATATTTCATTTGATTCTATTTATAAAATTTTTTGTATGAAATATTTACATATGTAAGTTTATTTAAGAGAGTTTAATTTCACTTATTTGTTATGATTGGTTATAAGAAGATTGCAAGAAAGGATCAGTACCCCCGGCCCCCGGCCCCCGGCCCCCGGCCCCCGGCCCCCGGCCCCCGTCCTCACCCGCCGCCCTACTTCACATAACTCCTATCATTTGTATTAGCGTCTTGCAATATATCGTAAGGAATAAATACACTTAGCTTCTTTTTTTTTCAATTAAACATGTATGAAAACTTAGACCAAGCCGTATTTAATTTTGATAATCTAACTGCATCTCTTTATATGGTCTATAAATAATGTGTAATGATAGTGTCCAAAAAAAAATGTCATAGATTTAATATAGGAATAATGTAAGAATAGGAAGTAAGATTTGTACAGCACCCTTGAGGTGATTTTTCACAAAACGGCGCTATAAAAATCATCCGATTATTATTATTATTAATACAGTGCTTTTCAATGGGGAGGTTATTTTAATTTTTATGGCTTTATAATTATAATGGTTTTGAATTTGAGTTGTTTTAGCATTGGGTGTTATGAATTGATTTCCATTTCTCATACGTTTGTAATATTCCTGATTTTCTTTAAGATTTTTCTCTTTACACATTTTTGTAATAGAAACTTGCTTAAATATATCTTCAACATTTGGTACAGGAAATAGTGTGAAAAGTGATTTCGTTGAGAAGAAGGAATTTTTTTAAAGTATTGCTTTTATGATGATTCCTTGTGACTCTTTTGATGAATTTAATTTATTTTTATTAGATCCTCCCCAACCAATAGTGCCGTAGATAAGCAAAGAGTGAACAGGGGCATAGTACACATTTTTGATAATTTGTACACTTAAAATATTCCTGAGCCTAACGAATATATATTGATAAAAATGGACATGTATATACTAGCATCATCAGCCATTGGCTATATGTATATTTATTAGTAGTATATGTAGTCCATTGAATGGATAACATGAAAAGTAAAATGATGATGAAATTTCAGTCGCAATATCATGCACCCAAACGTACTGGAACCGATGTTTTTATTTTTTTTTACCTACAAGTACATCATTTTTAAATCACATAAAAAAAATAGAAAACATGCACTAAAGTTAATTAAACTTGAAATAAGAAAAGAGAAAAATAACTGCACCAAGGCTAAAAATACACAGGAATATAAAGGAATAGAAAAAATAAATAACACAATATCAACAAAGTCAATATCAACATTAATAAAAAATAAGTAAATAATGTAAAAAAGGTGTAGTTAACAATAATTTATAAATTAGGTAGAAATAATTCGTTCATACTTTTTTTGAAATTTGCGAAGTTTAGATTATTGTCAAATACATCCATATCATTTAAGTATTTGTTACCAAGGCCTGTGAAAGCATTGAATTGGGGAATGCAAACTGTAGTTGGAACGGGATATACATATGTAAAATGTTAATGTTTGTCTTGTAGTTCGTTTAGGTATGTATAGGTTGATTAAATGCGGTAGTTCAGAACAATCGAATTTACAACATAACAATTTTAATAACAAGGATTCGAATAGGACACGCTGTAAGCGCTCAAACAATATTATTTTATAACCCTCATATGAACTTGCTGTCCCTTTTCCGGTAGTGACAATTATAAGTAGGCCTAAATAAGACAAATAGAAAAAGACAGGCTGTTGATCGCCACCCGGAGGAAGTGTATGTGTACAAATACATTCAATGCTAGTAAGTAGTATTGCATCGTTTAAACACTCCTTCATCCAGTTTCTTATCTTTCTAAAATCATTTTATGAGTGAGCAATGTGAGATTCGCTAAACAAAGCCGCCGTTTCTTCAGCGTTGTAGACACACTGAGGCTCGAGCGGTTCGATATAAAGCCATGTGGAGCCAATCTTGTCCAGTAAAATCGTATGTGCGGACATCGCCTCGAGCCTTCGTTCTTACTCGTCGGTTTTAATCGATCGAGTAAGAACGAATGTGCGTACTAGACTTAATAAAACACACACATTTTTTTCTAGAAAAATAGTTCAAAATCAGTTCAAAAACAGTTCAAAATCAACATCATGTTCGACTACAGCTTCTCTAAATGAAACACTATCAGACTAAACTTTCTGAATCTTTCTTCTTCTTATTAATTTCTCATATCATCTGTCTATTTCTTCTGTATCTTTATTTTATTTTATTTTATTTTTATTATTATTTATACTCATTGGGTTAACTGTATAGATAGGATGTACCCTTTGCACTTTATATTTTATTTGTATTTTTTAAATTTGCATCCAAACGTCAAGCATTAAAAAAGGTAAATAATCATATTTTTTATCCACCCAGTACACCGCTACAGAAGCACCTCTTTAAAATGATTTAGCTGTCCGTGTTTCTAGTGTTTTAATCATTCTTTACATAATACTTCCCTCTTCATCATTTTGCTTTCACGTAATTCGGTGAAGAAAATAACGCATCGATTGTCTTCCAAAAATCTTTTACGTTTTTTGTTGAACTGAAAACAGTACCAATAACTAAAAGAAACCACCGAAGCGTGAGGCTGATCAATAATGGCATAATGAGTGAGTTGCCTCATCGCGCTTCGCGGCGAAGTGTACAGAAGATAATGGAATCGGAGACCAGCGGAATAATTGCGACTGCATAACTCTATATATATATCATTATTATCTGTTTATAAAGGTAATTTAATGCATAATGAAATTTTAATTATGTAATTATTTTGTTCTGCTGGGTTTTTATTATGTTTTCGCATGGCAGACTTGTCGTTGACGCAATATTTCATTATAAGAACAATTACTTGGAGTTCTACTCCAAACATCGTGGATTATGGTATTAGTTACCTGTTATGCATTCTTGTTCCGTGAAGTTTGGGTAGAGTTTATTCGTCTGTTGCATTTCTGCTTTCTATACGAGTTGTGCGTGCGCCCGCTGCACAATGAACTTTGCCACTTCAACGATGTATTTGGTACCTTTACAAGTTATTGTCAACTCTTTGATTGAAACAATATTAATTTAAAATCATATTCATTAGAAAAGCACAGCTTTTGACGCGACTTTTTGATAATTTTAATTCGGAACCCTCCGCATCCGATCATCTGCTCTAACCACTGAGCTATCGCGTTAACTTTCTCAGACCCGTCGTGTTTCTCCAGCACACGTGTTTTTTTTAGATTATTAACATATTTTTTTTGTTTTATCCGCTACAGACATCAATCTTTTAATCACTAAATCAATAAAAAAAAATTGTCAAAATAAGATTCCAGTTTTTTCTGGTGTGCCTCAAGGATTAATTCTAGGGCCACTCCTCTTTTCCGTTTGCATCAATGGCATTGTTGAAGTCAAATCAAACGATCACGGAGCATTTATTAAAAATATATATTTTTTGAACGGTCTGCATCTTCTATCTGACATGGACAACCTTCATAAATGGAATCAATAAAATTTAGCTTCATATCAATTTGTCGTTGTGTCGTTCATCAGAGCTTTAAGTGAGGCGAACTATGCTTGACAACAATCTCAAACGCTTTTCTAGATCTTGAACCTGTGTCAGTGGCTGGTCTATCTGGAATCCTCTCGAGGTGGAGTACTTCCTCACGTTGGAAATAGTTGAGGTTACCCACCACTTTCCCACCCCGGTATAAGTAACTTATTGTTACTCCTTCAGGGTGCACGTCAAGGATTCTAATTTTTTAGGTCAACGTAGCTAAGATTATAAACGATTCTAAACTCTCGAGTGTCTCTGCATAGCGTTGGCTTATAGGGAGGTTAGTAAAATGCCACATCCCAGAATAGTTAGTACACACTTACGGTCGACAGAGATGGCTATTTTAAGTATGGTGGCTCTGCTCTGCTCGTCGGTAGTCCGTATGTGACGATGGTGGGACGCATAGAAATACTGATATAAAATAGTAAAAAGGAGAAACAAAATATGTTAAGTAGGAGTACTTAGGACGAGCTGTTGCCAGGACACCAGGGCAGTCCCTGAAACAGTGCGGGATGGACTCTTGTTCCTACCACCCTTCCCAGGAGACATCGCGCCAGTCGTCAGGATTATCCCTTAAGAAAAATGTGACTGGGAGAGGTCTTAAAAAATACCAAGAGACCCTGCGGATACGGAGGTGTCCGGACGGCCGGGAGCGTGCCACTTAGTTGCAATAATTTTCTAGTTGCAGTTAATTTTCCACTCCCTAAAAGGGGAGGTGCACAGCAACAGCACGTTGGAAAGGGTTACTTTATGAATGGTGTTGTTGTTTGTTCCAGATGGGCCGTATCCACAGTCATGACGCGCCAGAACGTGGTCCCCCCGTCCGCCGAGGGCCCCCCCTCTACTCCCGCCCTTATTCCCCTTTGGGACCTCTGCAACCACACTCAAGGAGAGGTCAGTATACCACACTCAACACATATCCTCCTTGGACAGGGGTTGCCATCAGTGTGATGTGTAAAGATGCCTGTAGATGGTATACGAGTACATATCTGAGTCCAGGGAGTTCATTTTATTTTTGAATTGTTTATACGAGTATATCAAAGTTTCAGTTACATTCATTTTGTTTTTGGATAATAATATATTGTACTATCCTATTCATTTATTTACGCCCAAATTGGGTTTTACAATTTTTTTTTCAGTTCTGTACGAACATGTTATTTAGTAATGCGGAAATGTTAATATAAATTCAAATAAAAAAATAACAAAGAAAGGAAAATAAAAATTAAAAGATACATCATATGACACGGAAAAATTATCAATAATCAGAAGTTAATATTTAATGGATATTTTTCAATGATAAATTTAATGACCATCATTAAATAACTTTTAACAATGACTTCGTAGACAGTCATTTAGAATAAAATAATTAAGAGCCTTACTATTATCATAATAACAAATTAATCAGTTCGAAGCAGAGGTTTATTCAATTATACTAGTTCTGCTTGCCGAAATAAATTTAGATAAGATATGTTTATATTTTGCCATCGATACGGTTGTATATGTCGACAATATCTTTATAATACAATACAATACAATACAATACAATAGTGTGGTCCCCATACTATATCATTCATATAAAAAATATTGAACGCGTGCAGCGCAAATTTTTACGTTTTATTAACTTCAAACTACACATACCAATACAACACATAAACTATACATTCTTGCTAAATACACTCAAAATACATACTTTAGAAAACAGAAGAAAAATAACAGACTTAACTTTTTTATTTAAAATTATTTATTCCTTATTAGACTGTTGTGAACTCCTGCAACTAATCAATTTCAAAGTACCTCATCGACAAACTCGGCAAAATATGTTATTCTGTAACAATAATTCTGGGACAAACTACCAAATGCATGCACCCATTTCTCGTCTACATATACTTGGAAATAAATTCACCTCTGCTGTAGATATATTTAATATAAGTTTACCCATGTTTAAAAGATACCTGAACGATATTTTTATGTTGCAACAATTATAAGAGCATCGTATAAGAGCTATTGTTTAATTATTATGTTTTATATATATATTATCTTTATACTCATCTACAATCCAAAAACTTGTTCCTCTTTTTTTCTTTCTATGTCATAAATATGTTACACTTATATACCAACTATGCATCATGTTATTTTTTTCTTTTAAGTTCTGTACACATAATCATTTTAATGTTAAATATGTAAAAGCCCTTTTGGGCGTTAATGAATGAATAAATAAATAAATAAATAATTATTACCTAAATTCTGTATACGGTGAACGGGACTAAACAATAGCGATACAGTGTTTAAGTTGTCACCACAATAAGGTAAATAATGCCTCGATGTTGATATACGTGGTACATGGAAAGAATTCATATATAATGGTTCAGGGCTGTCAATAATAGAATTTATAGTTTTGTATAAACAAGTGAAGTCTGTAATTAATCCACGTTCCGATAATTTGAATAAATTGAGATGACATAAAAGATTATCATAATTTATACATTCCGTGTAATTCCCATTCTGAAGTTTATGAATCTTAAGAATTTATTTTGAATTCTTTCTATTGTGAGGGAATGAGTAGCTAAATACAAGTAGTGGTGCTGAGCCGTGGTCGTTCTTAGTATTAGGATGGCTATTATACCATTTGTTTTGTATCTATTGCTTATACTATCAGTGGGGTGAATTTTAGTGATGAACAATTTTTTTGTAAATTTGATATAAGGCGTTTCTTTTATATAATTCTGTAATAGATGGTACATTAAATTCCCGAAATATTTACAGAGTAGGTAAGTCGTATGGTTTTTTAATGATGATTTTAATGATTATTTTTTCAATTTTAATTATTGGCTGTAGTGAGGCTTTATAGCCCCCCCACCCAATAATGCCATACTTCAAAAGGAATTCGATTACTGCATAATAGACCATTTTAATTGTTTTCTTTTATGTTGCGTATGTTATAGAAGACATAGATAAGTTTTCTTATTCATTCTACAGTGGGGTTGATGTGATCTTTCCATTTAACATTTTTATCTATTATATTTTAGATTTAGGATTTAGTTTAGCTCAGTTCGTATTACATGTAATATCATTTATACAATTTTTAGAGTGAATGATTGTGTTAATTAAATTTGTTGGTTCTTCCTCTTGTATAGAGAAGGGAATAAAATATGTTTTTTTTTCTGTGTTGAGCGATAATAGGTTGTTGTCGATTATTCTTTGATAATCTTTATGTCGTGATTGGTTGTGATGGTGATCTCGTTCCATTTTTTTTCGACAATTATTGCAGTGTCATCAGCAAAAGATATAATTTTACCACGAATGGATAATTTAAACATTTGATTGACATAAATTATAAATAAAATTGGTCCAATGACAGTTCCTTGGGAGATTCCTAAATCCAAAATTTCAGGTTCACTTAGTGAGTTGTTTAATTTGACCTTTTGGCCTCTTTGAGTTTGATAGCTTTGAACCCAATACCTAACTTGCCAATAATTCTGATATCATTTAAATTGTTAATTAGTTTTGTATGTGAGATGATATCAAATGCTTTACGTAAGTCTATGAAAATGCCTTACGTAAATCTATGAAAATGCCTAGATATTTTTTAATCCAGTGCATGGTATATAATTGAAGTTAGTTCTGTAATGGCGTCATGATTACGTAGCTTCTCTCCGAATCCAAATTGGCTAGAACTAAGTATTTTATACTTTTCTTGAGTTGCTTTTTGACCACCTTTTCAAAAAAAATTACAAATATTTCGTACAAGATTATAGGTAGATAATTTGATATGTCGTTAGGAGTGCCAGATTTAAAAAATTGGAGTTACAATAGATTTTTTATAAACTTAAATTTATAATGTTAAAAAGTGGCTTGATAAAACTTTTAACTTTAAACACCCAAAAAACTAAATATATTACTTTTACCATTTCCTCTGTAAGTCAACCCTCTGAGGACTGTTCCTTAATGCATTGTTGTGTACACGAGTGCAATTGTCAATCTTTGGATAGAGTAGACAATATCAAATATCTTGGCTTAATTATTGATAAATATTTAAAATGGAACGATCGTATTGCTATATTGACAAACAAAATAATAAAACTAGCCTATATCTTCAAGACTCTAAGAAATATGTTGGACAAAGTTACACTAAAAACTGTATATTATGCTCTTGTTCAATCTCTCCTTTCATATAATGTTGTATGTTTGGGTTCATGTTACAAGCTACCCTACCCTAGAGCCCTTAAATGTTGCTCAAAAATTATTTTCAAAAATAATGTACAAGAAATGTTTTTTTTTTTTATATTCATCACACCTATTATACAGTGATCGTAAAATTATGACAGTAAGGCAATTGTTGAACCTAATACAGGATTTCTGTAAAGTTTTTAACAGCATTGATACTGCTATAAGGTCACAACAAGTGCATAATACTGGAATGGGTTCTTCTCTAATGTATAAGCCAGCAAATAACAGAACATCATTTGGACAAAGGAGTTTTTCTTGTAAAGCTCCTTTGTTATATAATAGGCTTACTTGAAGTGAAATAACACCTAATTGCGCCGTATAAATGCTTTGTTATTATTGTTATTATTAATATATTATCTTAGTGACAATATTAAGCTAAATTTATTTTAAAAAATGGCCAAAAAGACTATGTTAGCTGAGAGTGGTGATTTCGCTTTATCCATGTTATCTCTTTTAATCAGTGTTGAAACCTTATATGTGCTCGATATTATCATTATTATTTACTTATTATTACTTACTTATTACTATTTACTTATTATTACTTACCTATTACTATTTACTTATTATTACTTACCTATTACTACTTACTTATTACTATTTACTTATTATTCTATTTTTTTATCTACCCATTATTATTTACCTATTTTTATTATTATGTATTTATTAATATTTTTACTTGTTAATATTTAATTATTATATGCTTATTACTATTTACTTGTTATTTAATTTTTATTATTTATTTACTTATGAATGTTTACTTATTTTTATTAATGTATGATTATTTACTTATTACTATTTACAGATTATTATTTACTTATTATTATTTACTTATTTTTATTTACCTATTATTATTTACTCACTACTTCTTGTTAACAAAAATATGGTCACCCTATGATTGTGGCTAATTGGAGCACAGATACTTTATGACTTTATTTGGGTTACAATGAAATTATTATTGTTGTAATCTATAAATGAATGGCCCAACTAAAAGATTTACTGTAGATTTTATAGTTGTTTATAGCCTGAATAACTTTGGTGTTATTTAAAAGATTTTTTTTATTATATGTCGTTTCACTAAAATTGTGTTACCGCTCATCTCAACACAGGACTGTCCTAGTGAGATGAGTGGCTAATGTTTTTGTTTTTGTTTTTTTAAATTTAAGAATAAATAAATAAATGTGGGCAATTGGAATGCTTATTAATTTGTTATACTGTTTCAATAGTTCTACTCTGACTCTATCAAAGTCTGGTGCAGATCCACCTTTTAAATCAATTACAGTAATATTTTCAATATCATTTATTACCATTTGTTCCCGGTTGGAATACAGACAGATTATTTTGTTTGAGACAGTCTTTCTTAAAATTATATATTTTTAAATTTAAGAATAAATAAATAAATGTTGGCAATTGGAATGCTTATTAATTTGTTATACTGTTTCAATAGTTCTACTCTGACTCCATCAAAGTCTGGTGCAGATCCACCTTTTAAATCAATTACAGTAATATTTTCAATATCATTTATTACCATTTGTTACCGGTTGGAATACAGACAGATTATTTTGTTTGAGACAGTCTTTCTTAAAATTATATATTTTTAAATTTTCATTGAATATTATAGCAAAATTTTGTCCGACTTTAGTGAAATATTTATTATGGGCATTAGCACATTTTATGGCGTCTACAGAATTATTTTCAATATTAATTTGTTGAATGAGAGGTTTTTTATTATTTATTTAATTTACTGTTTTCCCAAACATGTTTTACATTTTGATTAGCCATTTCAATTTCCTTTTTGTAAAAGTTTTCTTTAGTTGTTAAATATGTCAATAGCATACTAAATCTAGGTCTTTTCCTTATTCATTTCCTTTGGAAATTTTTGTATAGTTTATTGTTTTCCAAACAGATCACCACCAACTTTGACCAGGCGACAGACCAAGCTGAGTGCTTTGCTGTAAAGGACTTTAAAGAAGGGGAACAAATCTTTATCTTCTACGGAGTTAGGACTAATGCATTCTTTTTCTTACATAATGGGTAAGTTCTCTCCCAACATTTAAGAATATCTGCACATTCATTTTAGTTGAAGTACACATTTTATCAATAACAACAAGCATGTATTAGTAGATGGTATAGTATCTGTGTCGTTTCTAGGTTTGTGTACCCCGAAAACCAGGAAGATAGTCTGGAGGTGGTGCTAGGCACAAGCTCTCAGGATCCTCTGCAGCCACTGAAGCTGGCCCTGCTGGCGCGCTTGCCCCCGCCCCCCTACGTGCTGCGTGCGCCCCCCAGCCCCCCGCTCTCCCCGCCCCTGCTGGCCTTCGCCCGGGTGCAGCAGATGGACAAGGGTGAGTCTCGTTGTTGGATTTTGAGTTGAGAATATGTTTGGCTCCTACCTTCATGTGTCATATTGAGTCATATCCTAACCATCACTACTTAGTTTAAAACTATTTAAAAAATGGAGCAGAACAAAGTGAAAAATCAAAATAATGTATATTTTTATTGTCTTTCTTTTTTTAATAACAAGTAAAAAGAAATAATGATATCCTCGCTGGGATTTCGCGTGTTGAGGATTTCATTGTGTACTCAAACCTTTTCAACAAATGTTCTCGTGGTAATTGATTTGGTTATACCTTTCTTCCCATTTCCTTGTTTGTGTCCTACATCCACTTTCCATCATTGTCGTTAATTATTGTTTACAAGTTCATCTGAAGATATATAATTCGTATGCAGCTACAAATGTAACATTAGACCCGTGCACGTCTCGTAGAGTATAGCCTGGGAGCTGGGCAGGAGCCCTCAGGACTCACTGACCTACTTTGTCTTTATTATTAGGGGGTTATTATTTTATAAAGAATTTCAAGTATATAATAGATATTAATTGTGAGAGCTGGGTTTCACCAAACCCTTTTACATTTTGTTAATAAAATAATAGTTTGGTTTTCAGCTTTGTATACTTTTGAAAAGGTATATCATTCTCTTGAAGTAGATCAGAGATAGTAGACCCTTTGAGGTAACAGCAATGAGCCTCTTGCATGAGATGATTTTTATACATATTTGCAAATCCGCAGAATAATTTTTTTTTTAATACTTTTGAAATTTAAGCATTTTTTTATAAACCTTGAAAAGTGTTCTGTAGTAACGTCGTTTAAACAGCCATATACATTTTTTAAAATAAATGGCCAATTTTTCGATAAGGCATGGTTTTTGTGACAATAATGTTGTCAGTTAGGATTTTTTTATGTTTATCCAAACACTATGTGCCACCTGGGTGCACCCTTTGTAAAATAAATGCCCATAATTATTATTTTCCTCAGATGAATTGACTTCTTGGCTCTCTGGAGAGGCGCACTCAGAGCTGCTGGATATGACACTGATCCCCCCCCTGCAGCAGCTGGACCGACGCGCGCTGTCCTTCTTGAGTACGCGCTGCGGCCTGCTGCTACTGGCGTATCTGCGGAGGGACGCTGAGGCCAGGGAGGCGCAGCCTGAGGACGGCAGCCAGCCCAACAGGTTACACCTTTACACTATATTTCCCTCTGATGATAACGATAATGCTTATTTATTTATTGATGCGGAGACGGTTTGCACACCTCCCGTGAGCACTCAGGTCATAGGCCCATTGTGCTATCTCCCATTTTACCTTATTTTTTTGACAGTAGCCCGGTCCAGTTCCTTTGATAAAGTTTACCAGGGTTGTCATTGGATTCTCGACTATGTCTCTTGGTTCCACAATATATCTTCACAGGTAGATGAGCTTTCTTCCCATCAAGGCGAGACACTGGCGCCATATGTGAATCGGAGTCTCTTCATCCTCCTCACATTTCCTACATCTATTGGTGTTTTCCACTCCCAATAGCTGCATGTGTTTTCTGAAGTGGCAGTGTTTCTGTCCACATTGATTAGTTGCCTGGTTCGTCTGGGGTTAGGTCCGTATGAGTACTTTTGAATGTCTCATTCCGGGTGCCCTCTCCCATTCTTTCCAGTGCTGGGATTTAACCTTTCAATATGTAGTTTGGTGTTTCAAGCTGCCACTCCTACGGCAGGCTCGAATCCCTCAAGCGGTGCTTCCGCCCCTTTTCTTGCTAGTCCATCAGCCCGCTCATCGCTTTCGATACTGTTATGCCCTGGTACCCAGATTAGAGTTATTTTATTGATGGTCGCCAGTTCTTCGAGAATAGTCCTGCATTCCATCACCAGTCTGGAGTTGCATCGGTTACTTTCCAGTCCCATTAGGGCTGTCTGGCTATTAGACCATATTCTTTTGTTCTTGCTTCTGTACCTGATATGTACATTCTCCCGTGCATAGGTTAAGATGGCTTTCATCTCAGCTTAAAACACAGTACAGTCTATTCCTAGGGGTATACTGAGTTCCCTGCAAACAGGCCCCGGCCCCAATTCCTTCCTCCATCTTGGACCCATTTGTAAACCAGATTAGTTCATGTTTGGAGGTTAGACCTGGTCCTGTGTTCCATTTCTCCCTTGTGGGGTACGTCACTCTGAACTGCTATCTGAAGAAGTATTCGGCTTGTTTTGCTGTCCTGCCTCATTCCACCTGTCGGACTAATTTCCCTCAGTCATGATCCGATCTCTGTATGAGGAAAGGAGGAATGCACCTGGTTGGTCATAGTCATTTCTCCCAGCGTTAGGTATGAATACTACCCTTCTTTTCCTCCATGTTGTGGGGATGTATCCGAGGGCACAGCATGCCCCCAGGATCATAGTCACAGGAAGTAGGATTGTATCTAAGCCCCCCTGTAGAAGTGCAGGAAAAGATTCCATCCTCTCCTGCGCTGTTGAATGGGTGGAACCCTTTGATTGTCCATTTAATTTTGGAGGGAGTAATTGTTTTAGCAACAGTTTCCCAGTCCTTACCTTCTCGTGTAACTCGGGATGGCTGTGGTCCGGTCTCACCTGCTTCTAACTTTTTATAGCCGGGAAAGTGTTTCCTCAGCAGTTCCTCTATCTCCTCCCATTTGTTGGTTAAGCCCCCGCTGCTTTTAGAAAAGGACCTTTAGCTGCCCCTGGGTCTTTGGCAAGAACTTTCTGAATTATTGCTGCCTGCGGGATGATTTCCACCTCCCCACAGTACTTCTGCCAGTAGCCTGTTTTAGCTTTCCGGATTGCTTCCTTGTATTCCTTCTGGTGTTGCTTGTAAGCATCCCAGTTTCCAGACCTTTTGACCCTGTTAGAGGCTTGTCTTACTAGTTTCCGTATCTTCTGCAGTCCACTACCCCACCAGGGTGTTTTGTCCATGGTAATTGTCTCCAGAGGGCAGCTATTTTCGTAAGCCCTTACCATTGAGTCCCTGATAATGCTAATAAACGCAAGAGATTAAAATGACTTTAGATATGTCCAGTAACTTGATATGAACAGTTAGGTACTTCCTAACCTTTCTCGCCCCTCTGATCCTTCCTCTTTCCTATTTCATAGTCTATGTCTATATGTTTTGTTCACATGATTAAACTAGGTTTTTAAATTTCTAATAATCACATAGAAATAAATTTAAAATACACTAAACTGTTCCACTTTTTTATTGTTTCAGGACGTTGGTGAGAAAGCTGAAAAGGTGTGAGATGAACATTCTGCATAGTGCTATTGATTTTATAAAGCATAAGATATGACAAGGTCCTTAAAGAAGCCAAGGGAAAGGTCTGACATAGTCCCATCTACAACTGTGTTTAACATTTACAGAGGTTCTTATAATAATAATATTGTTATAATGGTACTCAAATATATATTTTTTCGCTTAAGACTTTTCTAATGCTTCTATGCAATTACTGTCAACATGCAATTTGCCCAAGTTCACAAATAGTACCTAAGGTTGTTTTGAGAGTGATGGACATAAAATATATGTGATGGTGTTGCCTGCCTCTACCTCCCTCTGGTGGTGTGTTACAAATGTTTGTTTTGTATTTCAGTATTTTTGAAAGAAATTATTAAATATTATTTCAACATGTATTGACTTTATTACACGACATCGCTCATGGCTTTACTAAAGTTCTTTGTTCTAAGAATGACTTCTAGAAATAAAATAATATATGAATCATTAACATTTATCAAATGCATAATATTATGTATTTTATTCCTCATCACCTAAAAAAAAAACAGTTTGAACAAGACAACACGCAAACAAGTGTAAGTAATAAATGTAGTTTTCGGAAAACTTTATTTTCTCTGTTTAATATCATTTTGTATAAAAATTATAAATTCTTAAAATTAATCCATTTAAAAAAAAATAGCCTACAAAATATATTTAAATATAATAAGCTGATGAAGGGTGGCCTTCAAGCTCTAAAGAGGTAAATGCCTCAAGCAAAATGCCTCAACCAGCGAAGTGTGGTGCGATTTACATAATAATAATAACATGTCCATAGAAGTGTGTTCCTACTAAAATGAAAAGCAGGTTGCCTTTTTTAAGTTTCCAGGTCCACCCTTGGATTATATTATTGTGAAGATTGCATTTCGGCTAAATTACTAATATTTACAACTAAAGCTAACTACTTTTGTTTCAATAATCACAGTTTTCAAAGCTCCTATCGATATGCTCTTTAAGTACCTATGCATTAAACCAATTGATATAATTAAAAGTTGTACTTGTATAATAAGTCAACGTGGAAAAGATTAAAAATATTAAATTTTCCCTAAGAGATAATCAATTTCAGCATCTCTCGCTCCTACAGCTTTGACCGCAACATTTATAATTACATATTTCTAATGATAAGAGTATTACTAAGTTTACTGTATTACAGAACTTACAGTAAATGAGTTTCCATCTTCTCTGCAATTTATGATTTATTTGTAAGAAACAAACAGCTTTTAATGCAAATTTATATACAAAGGAAGTTTAACAAAAGGCAAGCCAACTAAGTTTCCTATGCTAACAGTGGTTAAGAGGAACGGCTGCGCGGGTTGTTTGATACAAAACTTAATTTTAGATTTGAGGCTAAAATACTCACTTAAACCTAAATACTTTTCATCAAGAAGTATAGCAAATATCTGGTATGGATGAGAAGTAATTTATTTATTCTTGTTTTACATTATGAAATATAGGTCATTAAAGGAATTGATTTTCGCGATTTTAGAGGCACCTTTAACCCTTACCACTCCATTATTTTTTAACATTTGTTGTCAGCCAACTCTATTTTAAATAATGGAAAAATATTAATTTATTGATAGGCAGTTACAAAAGGGTTATTTTATAGTAAAACAAAAACGGAAAACAGTAAAAATCTTATTAAAACGTGAATTTAAATCTTTTTTATCGAATAATCACAAGAAACAACGTCACGTGTTAAGTTTTGCGTGTGAAAATACACCGCGCACCCCTTATCTTGTTGGCCGCCAGCCGACAACCAAGTTGTAGTGTACAAATAGTGATGTCGGCTGGCACTCGACAAAGGAGTGGTAAGGGTTAACAATTATTTAAGGGCTAACGGTGATTTAATAAAAGTTTTACCCCCTCTAATTTGAAAATATAAAATAATGTTGTTTTTTTTTTAATATTAAACAAAGCATTAGGGTGGACTTTAAATTAAATTTAAAATAACCAATTTACGTTGGAACACCTATTTGCTGTACATAATTTAAAATATCGACCTGAAAAAACATTTTTTTTAAATGTTCTGTTTTTGTATTTTTATTTATATAATCATATTTATATAGCAAATATGATAGTTTACAAAAAAAAAATAGAATAAACCCGCAAATATTTTTTTTCATGGCATATACTTTAAAATTTATAACAAAATTAAATTAAATACTTCTTATCTGTATTGGATACTTACTAAACCTTTAATTTTAAAAAATATATCATTCAGTTTGGATGGGTATTTCAACCTCAAATTCAAAATTATCTTATGTATGAAACAGGTAGCGCAGTCGTTCCTCTTAAATACATATGTTTTATTTATGAAACTAACAAGATAAAGAAAAAAAAAATAAGAAGGAAAGGGGGAGAGGAAGAGGAAAATAGGATCGGGACAGGAGATGCTCTCGATACATTTTATACTCGTGTATAAATTTGTGGTTTTATGTATTACTTCGATTCGATATTTTGAAAGGGTATTGTGAAGAATGTCGATATTGTGAAATTGTGCGTTATATTGCACACAAATACGGGGAATTGGAGAATTCATCCTAAGATTGGTCAGCATGCGGGCAAATAAAAAAAATCGGTTTGTCAGGTTAGTCTTGACGGTATGTGAATGTTTATAAAGCTAATGAGCTGTGGCGAGTCCTGGCCATTATTCATAATTTTAAATAACAAGATTTGATCAAATATTAAGCGTCGCGTTTGAAGCGTGATGAAGTTATGGAATTTTAACGATTCGGTATAATTTGCAGAGTGTAAATTAAATTTATAATTTATATGATTAAAGAATTTATGTTGAATGCTTTCGATTCTTTCAATATGGGCTTGGTATAAGGTGTCCATATCGGTGTGCAATATTCTAAGTGAGGGTGGATATACGCGGTGTAAAGGAAGTATAGAGTCTTTATGTAGTGAAACGGTTTTGAAATACGAATTATAAATCCTAGCATTTTATTGGCTTTATTGATAACCTCAGTAGTTTGTTTGATAAAATTCAGTTTCACATCCAGTATTACCCCAAGGTCTAGAATAGATTTTACTTCAGTGATATGTGTATCATTTAAAGTCTAGTTAAAATAAATTTTCCTTTTGTTACATGTGATTGATAATTTGTTAGATTTTAAAATATTAATAACTAATTTGTTCAATTTGCAGTACACGAAAAGACAATTGAGGTCATCTTGAAGTTTGATGAAGTAATTGATTTGATAACTGAATATATATTTTTTTATCATCTGCGTATGCTAGGTAATTAGCATGTCAAAAAGCATTTGTGGTTATCATAAATATATACATTAAATAATAGTGGCCCTAGGTGAGAACCTTGAGGTATACCGGAGGCACGATAAAAAGCTAGACTTAGTTCCCTCAACTGATACACATCGAAATCTACTCTGGAGATATGTAGTAATGACAAAGAGAGTAAGGTGTAGTAACAAAAGTAACATATAGGTTTCTGTCTGCTGAGAATTGAAGACTTATTGTAACTATACTATATATAAATATGAGTTAAAAGATTATCTACTTCTAGCAAATGTTGCAATATACACCAAAGTACGTTAAGATGATGAAATTTTATTTAATTGTTTACAGCACATTGAACAAGTGTGGAAAATGTTTTAACTCATGTCATCTCCCCAATGACCCAACGAACCCACTGACGCTAAAATAATAATAGATTCTTTCCTCTGTGGGTGAACCCTTAACAACCATCGAATATGGCTCATCCATTTTGTAATGCTATTGGGGTAGACGCCCCTATGTTCTCTTAATGCTATCGTATTATTCTAAAGCTTAAGAGGAGAGCTTTGCAAGAGACAGACATAAAGGAGGAGATTTATTTACAGAATGTTTGATGAAATAAAAGCTATTTCTTTTGGAATGGCATAATATTATCTGAAACTGCACTATGTATTAAATAAAAATCCTCACATCATGTCTGAATCCGTACCAATGAAATATAAATACACTTTTATAATCATTTTATCCTATTTTAATATTAACCACAACATAATTATTTAGAAATATTTTTCATTGCATATAAATATGTATTAATAAGTATTTACTTCAAATGCAGGAGAACACATTCAAAAGGTTAACACTGATCCAATTTATTGTTCAATACATTCATTTTTATTGTCTACTCATTTTATAAGTTGATCATTGTTCTACCGAATGTAACTAGCCAAAACAAAAACTAAAAGTGCTTAAAATTGCAATCGAATGTAAGAGATTTTAATATTTAAGAGCTAGTTATTTCCTCTAAAATAGATATTATGGCATCATAAAGATCTGCCATGTGCAATTTTTATTAAGATAATGTTTTTCTCATGATTTACAAAATAGAGTGATAAACTGTTCCAATTGAATGGAACGAGTAAATATTCTCAACTGTCGAGGACAGGAGAGACCATTGAAGATTTATACTTAATTTTTAGGTAGGTAACGCAGTGCAATATATGGCCAGTCGGTATAGTTTATTTGGTTATTGCTAGTTTCTATGGCTGGTTGTTGATGAATAGTGGGCGGAACGGTTTCTTGTTTCTCTTTAGTCAAGTAGTAGGGATCAACTTATAATGAAGACATCAACGCACGACTGTTCTCCAGCTGCTACGAGATGCGGTGAGAGAGCCAGCTCTACTTGATTCTGCCCTTGTGCTGCACGTAGGACTCGAACATCTCCTCCCCTCCAGAGAAAGCAGTGACGCGCCGCAGCCTGCGCCATGCGGCCGCCAGAGCGCCACCCAGCAGTGCTAGCACCACGCAGCCCGTGGCCACGATAGTCGTGAACATGGACGATCGCATACATGTCTGGTTGGGGTCGGGGGTTGCTGGGTTTTCAAACACATTAATTTTAATCAAACTCCACTACAAATAAGCCATATTGTAAACAGACAAACAGATCGATAGGTTCAACCATGCGCGCTTCTCACACTTTTTATATTTTATTATTTATTCTGTAACACAAGCGTGCACAGAAAAGTGTACTCACTGCGAGTGTTATTCCTGGCGTAGTCCTCCTCGTCTTCCCCCTCCTGCAGCACCCGCAACGACTGGAAGAGGTTGATGTTCTCGGAGAGTGCGGGGGTCACTCCCCCCTGCACGCCCCCTTCCCCCTCCACCCCCTCCAGGGCGTTGCTCTCGATGGCCCTCTTACGCACGCTCTTCACATTCCTCCAGTGGCACGGCTGCGTCTGAAGAAGAGATATTTTGTACTTAAAATGGGATATTTACTACTGCCTTTTAACTTACTGGCATTTCCACTCATTTCAATATTTAATAGACACATACAGAATACTCAGCAATCTGACGCTTTGAGATAGAATTCTGTAGCTGCTAGCAAATTATTCTCTTTGTGCAGACAAGCTACATAATTGAATATTCACCCCTGTAGCTATTTATCTGGAATGGTACTTACACTATGTTATTCTTGTATTTGTTTGTTATACAAATGAAATATTTGCATTTCATGAAGGCTATCTATTTTATCTGTGTACCAACTGTGATGTGTTTTGCACCTGTGTGACTATTGTAACTAACTAAATATATAAAACCTCATGTAGAGCGTATACGTATAATATAATAAGTAATATTATTTAAACTTAATAGTTTTGACTCTCAACAGGTTTGTTGTCATTACCAAATTAAATCAGTTGCGGGGTTTAAATATCTTAACAGGTATCACCTATCTAAATGTTATACAGTATAACCCCGTATTTACGTGCCTGCAATTCACGTTTTCCCGGCAATTGCGTGCATTTTATTCAGTCCCGAGGTGTTTCAGTACATTTAATACCCGCATTTATGTTTTTATTTCCCGCGATTTACGTCCGAAATATTTACGCACTGAACTCAAATCTGACGTCAAAAATGCATAATTTCAGCGGCTATTTTGAATTTCTTCAGTTTTATACCATTTAGTTAAAAATCGTGATTAGGGTGTGTGGGGTTGCACTGAACTCGAATCTAACGTCAAATTGCATAATTTCAGTGTTCATTTTGAGAATGTCTTCAGTTCTTTATCGATTTTGTTTAGAATCAGGATTAGAGTGTGTTAGTAGGTCCAGTGAACCCGAATCTAACGTCAAAATGTCTGATTTCGGCGGCCATCTTGAGTTTCTTCTATTCTCTACCGATTTTGTTTAAAATCGGTTTTACTGTGTTTAGAGGGGCACTAATTCGAATCAAAAATAAAAAAATGTATAATTTTAGTAGCCATCTTGAATTTCTTCAGTTTTCTATCAATTTAGTTTAAGGTCAACTGAACCCGAATTTAGATTCCCCTAAACCCGGAGTTAGTGTCAAAATGCAAAAATGCCAAAAAAATTGTCTTTTACGGTTTTTTTTTTTTACATGAATACCGCACAAGAGTCTCAATTGCTCCTAACCGTCTGGAGTCAGTGAGACTATCGCATTCCCAATTGGGAAATGTTGTGAGGCTGAAGATATAGGGGAGGGGAAGGAGAAGGGAAGAGGAAGGTGGAGAAATACCTGGCTATTCAGATCTGGTCACCAAATACGGCTAAAAGCCATTTCAAGCAACGTTTCAATTCTGAATGGTGGTCTTTCACCAGGGCGATACTGAGAATATCTTCCACTCTGGAACGTGCGCAAATATACCATACATTATTTTTTAATTAATTAATTGTGAAACAGCACTAATTAATTAAATAAAATTTTGTTGCGCATGCCGGGATTTGAACCCGCGACCTTCCGATTCGTAGTCGAGAGTCTTACCCCTCGACCATGGAGGCCGTCGAACGGTCAAGGAACGGTCAAGACTAACTAAATTTTTTGCTTAATTTGGAATAGCTGTATCTCAGACAAGACACTACTATTAGGTATTCAGAAACAAATTTGCTTTCAAATTATAGAATATTTAATTTACCCTTAAAAAAATATACAAACACCTTTGCCGAAAAATTAGTCCTTTGTGGTCAAATTTGACTAAAACTAAAAAAATAGGCAGGAATGACAACACTTGAAAAAATTTGCATAATTTAGAACAGCTTTGGGTTCAAATTGTAGCATGTTTAGTCTTGCTAAATAAAAAAGGCTGTGGTTTCCTTTTTGTAAACGTAAGTATCTCTGCAAAAGCAATCTTGTTGAAAGGGTGGTACTAACCGGACAGCGTCCGTGGCACATTCGCACGTCACACTCGATGTAGAGCGCTGGGGAGCCGGTGAAGCGGAAGGTCTTGAGGTACGCGAACACCTGCGTCTCAAACACGCCGCTCTCAGACCACGAGCCGCGGAAGCGCGAGATCAGCTTGTCATCCACCGGACAGCTGACACCATAAACAGAAAAACCACGTTGTTGTGAACACAGAGTGGAATGAGGAAAATCTTTTACAGATGGAATCATGTTATTATAATTATAAAACAATTAATAGTTAAAATGAAGTAAGTCCTCTTTTCCTCTTGAAAATCGTCACTCAGAATAGATACTTTTGTACTAAGTTTGTTCCATTTGCTATTCTAATTAGAACATTACTCAAAATTATTTTTATTTGTATGACATGACGATATATATAAAGCAGGCTATAATATACACACATCCATCATATACAGTTTTGCAACTAAAGTAATGATTGAATTTTACCCAAATTCATCAATCAGTTGTATCTTCTTGGTCCCTCCATTGTGCGCGTAGCAATCATTCACCACGATATCAAATCCATCTGGAAAGTAAACAAAACAATATATTTTAAAATGAAAATCAATAAGCTTTTGTTTCATTGTGAATTATTCTGGGATTTGCAATGAAAAAATCTATTCACATATTCGAAGAGAAATTAAAAAAAAAGTTACTGTTTGGCATATCATTTCAATGAGATGTATAATGCTACGACCACACAATCGGCCAACGTCCCAACCCGAACTCGATTCGATGTTGGGACGTTGGTCGATCGTGTAGTGACTATATATCGGGCAACTACATGATCGGCCAATGTTCCAAATACGAACTACAAACTCGTGATGCCATTTTAGCTAAAATCTATCGATCTACCGATATTCATAGAAAGTCTACCGAAATTTATAATGTTACTAACACAATTCGTTTCTCGTTAGGTACTCATAATACCGGAAATAAACAATAGGTATCTATGAAATAATAATTATCAAAGGATGGGTATCCTTTGTTTCTTGAACTTCACAATAAAAAAAATATCTTGTCACATGTTTTGTCTTTCAAAATGTTAGAAAAAATATGATGAATTTCAATTTGATAGTCCACACCGCATGTCGATAGCTATTGCGCCTGTTTTAGCTCCGCAATAAAAATTGCAGCCCAAAAAATATAACAACTATCCCCGATTATACATCGGATTACATGCATTTCGCTATTGAAGTGATTTTTCTTGAAAAACGGCACTGTGCAAATTTTCTTATTATTATTAGCATAATACACATGATGCATATTTGGGCATTTATTTGTTGGTTAGTTAAATATTTGATTATTTTTTCGTCAATGTAAACATAGTTCAGTCATGTTTTATTCTTCATGCAACACGTCCGTCGGGATGGCCTACCGAATTCATACTTAACGGCCAATGTGTGGAGGCCGGTTCGAAGGTTGGGCCAACTAGTTCGCCACCGGAGCGATCTCAGACGAACTCGAGCCAACGTTGGCCCAACGCGTGCAAACTACCCCTCTCCACAATTACCCAAACGTTCGGGTTGGGAGGTTGAGCGATCGTGTAATCGTGGAATAACGATGATTTTATTTCAGCTAGAGAATACAGGGAGTGCGGTGTGACTTCCAACCCCAATCCTTGAATTTACTCCGTAGAATAGGGAAGTTGAGTCCATTTTTTTTTCTTTTATTTTTTATCAATATTAACCTTCAACCGTAAATACAGGTATTTGTTTTTTTTTTAAAGTTCGTTTTCATAATTAAAATAATTCTCAATGTTAGAATTTTTGAAACGCTCCTAAAACTGGCAGAATTTAGGCGGAGGTGCGCGTGTTGTCATCTGTACTGAACGATACCCGTTTGAAGGTGAATAATGATTAAAAAAAAACCTAACTTTCCCTATATTTTTTTCCCAAATGTAATTTTTTATAATTTTTTGATGAAGACTATTTAAAATAAACAAAAATACAAAATTTCATGTGGATTTGACACATAGTGTCTGCGAAAACAGCATTTAAGTTCCGAGTCGTGACCAATTCTGAATTTCAAGGTTATTTTTCACATTCCATTACAGGTAAAAGTCTTAAGAGTTTTATCTCTAAGAGGAAGTTTTTGGGAGGTTTGTACAGCAGTACTAACCGTACTTGCTCCTCATGTAGATGATGAGTGTGAGAGGGTCCCCCACCCTCACGGGGCCGGCCACACGGGGTCCCGCAGTGCCGTAGCCTGTGCGGATCTCCATGTAGCACTCGGGGGGCTGCAGCGTGAACACCACCGGGTTGCCTGTGGCTACTCTGTGGACACATTCCCAAGCTATCAGATCATACTAAATACTAAGATGCAGGTATTTCATGTGTGTGACTGAATATTGACATTATATGTAGGTATATGTAGATCAGTGATGCACCCTTTATACAACCTTTTTAGCCGGAGGGCCAAATAATTCATTTTCAATAAGCTTGGCATGGTTAACTTTACAGTCGGTGGCTTGCCTACTAAAACGGTAACTTTTTAATAAATCTATCATGGAACGTATAAACAAAGTTTTCTACCTGCAAGGTCAAACCCAATAAATGCTGTCAGTTTTTATCATTCTGAAATATTAAAGAACTAAATAGACAAAAGTTTGTCGTCATACCTTTCATATTTTGTAAATCAGCGTGGAAAATATTAAATGTTTGATCATAGCAAATCTGGAAAATTTCTATAAAATAGTATATATCAAAATCTCTTCTGTTACATGTTTTCAGAAACAACATTAAAAAGATCAATCATAGCGCTCATCAAGTTAAAGGTCAAACCAGTAAGTAAATGGTGGTGAATTTTATTGCTCTTATAGTCAGATTCCGAACAAGAATTAGTCAAAAATTGTCTAGAATCTTTATAGAACGACTAACTAACTAACCATCATGCCGTTTCGCCGTAGGGGTAGGCAGAAAGGTCGGACCGCCAAACAACTCGATCTTGGCATACATTTATTGCTTCATTCACATTCATACATCATCTCGTACATTCTCTTCAATTATTCCGACTTCTGACATGGCCCGACTCAAGTATTTGATTCACTCGATGGTGCCATGTCTTCCTCGGGCGTCCCCCGCTTCTTCTTCTGCGTTATATATTCTTCTTACACTCCTTTCTTCATTCATTCGCTCTACATGCCGAAATCATCTAAGCATCCCTTTCTTAATCTTTCTCATTACGCTTACATCAGATTTGCGTTCATTACGAATTTCAATATTTTTCACACGATCATAGATGGTTTTAACACACATTCCCCTCAGAGATCTCATTTCTACGGCATTCAATTTACTTTCATCCTTCTCCCCTGGCAATTACATGTCTCACTGCCATACATTAGGGTTGGTATCAGCACTCCATTGTGGACAGCTAGCTCCGCTTCTTTGGACAACTTTTGTTAGCGCCAATGCTTCAAACAAAAAATCTTGACAAAAAGTAGCTATTTTTTTTTCGGATTTTTTATGGTTATACCACAAAATTGTATCGTTTGAAAAATATCTAAAAAAAAAGCTTGTAGTTTTGAGCGGCTGATTCAAAACTGAAGACAGACTAAAAATTGCCTCTAAACCTCTTTACAAATCAGAACAGAAACCGTTGAATATGTTTTAATATTTTATTTAGCCAAGTAGGCTATACGAAAAGGCTTGCAGGCCCCACGAAATGGTTGTACATCGTAGCTGTAGATTGACAAAACAGGTTGATAGGTGGAGACTCACTCTACGTCCAGGAAAGGGAAGGTGACCGTCTTCCAGAAGTCGTACCCGTACTCGCAGGTGACCTTAAAGTGTTCGTCGTATTCCTCTTCGATCAGTGGGTTGTACTGCACCGTCACCGTATTCCACATGAAGTTTTTCTGCAATGCAGTACATACATATATGTACATGTATTAGATAATGCAATGTTAATACATTAATGATTCTAAGAGGATAGGATATAGGAGCATTCAATGTTGGTCGCATAAAGTAAAAAGATTGTGAACGAGCTGGGAAGCCAGCTGCTAGGTGAATGAATAATAAATTGAGTGAAAATGGCTCGGGAGACATAAATTTACTAACGGAAGGAGTTTTTCTGGGATCTTCATGGCGGGTGTTCTTGCCGAGAGTCCCGCAGCGGTTGAGCTGGATGTAGAACTCGTAGTAGTCTCTGCCGGAACCGTTGATGTACATGCACTCCGGGTCGTACGCGTACCCTGCAACACGAGGTCAGTTGTCAGTAAGTTGACACTAACTGTATCATTTTTTCATTTCATTGCCGGCAACCTGGGCGTTTATGGGCATATAGGTGGATACAGATGCATGTACTTCTAATAAATAAATAAAATATATAGACGATTACGTAGAAAAATGCTTAAACATTCATAAGATAACACATAAAACATACATACATTAGAAAATACATAAATCAAGAAAACAATATGAACAAAGTATCTCTAAATAATTTTTTTAAACAAGGTACATAAAATTACCTTTTTTTATATGAATACCGCACAAGAGTCCCAGCTGCTCCAAACCGTCTGGAGCCAGTGAGACTATGGCATTCCCAATTGGGGAATGTTGTGAGGCTGAAGGTATTGGTAAGGGGAAGGTGACAGGGAAGAGGGAGGTGGGGAAATACCTGGCTATTCAGATCTAGTCACCAAACACGGCTAAAAGCTATTTCAAGCAACGTTTCAATTCTGAATGGTGGTCTTTCACCAGGGCGATACTAAAAGTATCTTCCACTCTGGAACGTGCGCAAATATACTATATATTATTATTACCTGAACATATTTAAAAAAATTAGGAAAAAAAGCATTACAAAATGCACAAAACAATATGTATTTAAAAAAAATAGTTCTGGAGAGATTCAAGTAACTTGGTGATGCAATTCCTTATTGTGAATTAGCCATATGTTGAGTTTTCGTATGACCGTTTTAGGTTTTGAGCTATATGTTGAGTGGTTTCTCTCAGAAAGATGTTGGATATGAGAGGTGCGAGATATGTTAGGATTCGTGGAAGTGGAATTAATGTTCGGTACTTGAAATTGTTTATTAGATTTAGCTCCTGTGTTTTGTGAGAAGATGATGATTTTATGCACTGAAAAAATTATCAATAATAACGGATAATTTTTGTAATATGCAAATAGATTCCTGATATCAAGTATATTACTTGTAATCTGTATGACATAGATAAGGATTTTTGAACATGATTCTAATTATTATTTTGTGAGATGTGTTTTGAGCTAGAGTCCCCACCAGAACTCCTACAGACTATGTTTTTAATGCCCTGAATGTAATGTCTCTGAAACAATTATATTTAAAATATATTTTAATTTACGCATTCAAAAACCAGGATAACTTTGTACATACAAGCTCGGGTCGATTCACAAGATCCTCATTACAATTTACATTCCACCAACCTACAACTAAAACAACTTTTGGACAAAGAAATTTGCAATATTTAACATCCTCCCTCTAGCAATAAAAACCATTACAAAATTAACCGACTTTAAAAGGAGTATTAAGATATGGATTATGGATAGAGTTTACCGGTCACGGTATGTTTTTTCACAGATTTTAGAATTTTTATTCATTTATTGCATTTTAATTTACATTAAAAAATTAACAAACTTTCCAAAAACTTAACCTAATTTATAATCCAAACATAAAACCATGTACAATGTGACCTTAGAATGGGGTACCCCAGTTAGGTCACATTTTTTGTGACTTTTGTAAAACATTATGAAATAATTAATATCTTGTCTGAAGCTTAACCATACGTAGAAATGCTTTGACAAAGGGAAAAGTAAACATTTTTTAGTTGATTTAGTGACAATGCTTTTTGTTGTCTAAAAAATATACAATACTTTCCGGATTCTCTTTACAAGTAAGTGAATATGGAGTTACCATTTTAGTTTGCAGTCCACTGTTTAAGCCTATACGAGTATATACTTAATATTACCCATGTGTTTAATTTTTGTAATAGTGGTATTTACTCACCCGCTGAATAGACCAGCCCGGCAAAGGAGCCGTTGAAGCCGACTCTGATCTTCATGTATTCATCTTGGCACTCGGCTTCTATGTCTGAAATTTAAAAGAGAAACTTGAATGGTGAACTCTAGTTTAGTGGATAAAAACGGTTGACTGGCAGTTGGACGGGCTATGTTCGATACTAAAGATGGGTATTATTAGCGACTTACTCCCTATTTAACACAAGTTATCCTTTGTAAAGAGGTTGGTACTATAAATCTGGGTTTATAGCTACATATATGAACACCCGGATACTGGTTGTACTAGCGAGGTATTTAGGAAATACAGAAATATAATGTACAAATGTACAATAATTTAATTAACACGCTGACCTTACAGGGCGGGTCAGTAAGGAATCTACATAAACCGGGTGCAGTAAGAATGCGTGATTCCGAGAGCTCTGTGCACAGGTTGGTGCAACGCGAGAGCGGTGTTGCTAAAATCTACAACAATAGTGTTATAAGGTTGTATTCATGCTTACAGAGGTAAAACCTTTTGATAATAAATACTAACGCTGTACTCTAGTAGTGTTGTATCGGAAGCGGCGGTACTCGCGGTCCCAGGAATCTGTGGGCAGGCGCCACTCCAGGCCATGGCTGGCCGCCTCCTGCTCCCCGCCTTCCCCTTGACCCGCCCTCTCCCGCTCTCGCTCCCGGGACCGCAGGGGCGGCACAGCCACGTAGGACGACGAGTCGGACAGGAACACCACCTGAAACACAGATAACTTTTCACTAACAATGCTTGGATGCGGTCGCTTAACATGTCACTCGCATGGGCGAAAATGAACAAACTTTAACTCATCTTAATTGGAAAAAGTGGTCAGTGATAATATCCAAATGTGGGCGTGTTATTTTTTGTGCCGCCCTTACTTTTATCGGTGTACCAGTGATTCCTGAACATATTTGAAGTAAAAAAGTATGTTCACACTATCTCGTTTCAGCAAGACCGTACAGGCAAGACGGAGCGCGTATCACGTGATGCGTTAGGTATTTTTAATCAATAGAGTCGCTGCTCTTTACAGGATTCGTTTATATAAATATCCTTCTTTTGGTGTTAATTGCGTGATTGTCTCCAAATATTTACAAACATCCTTCTCTTGGTATTAATTGCTTGATTGCCTCCAAATATTTATAAATATCTTTCTTTTGGTATTAATTGCTTGATTGCCTCCAAATATTTACAAACATCCTTCTCTTGGTATATTAATTGCTTGATTGCCTCCAAACATTTATAAATATCCTTCTTTTGGCGTTAATTGCGTGATTGCCTCCAAATATTTATAAATATCTTTCTTTTGGTATTAATTGCTTGATTGCCTCCAAATATTTATAAACATCCTTCTTTTGGTGTTAGTTGCGTGATTGTCTCCAAATTATTATTTTTGGTATTGGAACTGATGGTTGTAAGTAGAGTTGGGTGCCTTTCTATAATAATAATAATCGGACCATTTCTATAGCGCCGCTTTTGTGAGAAATCACCTCAGGGGCGCTGTACAAATATTACTTCCTATTCTCATATTACGTCTATTCTACGAATTTATTATTATTATTTTTTTTTAAATTTTTTTTTTCTCTTTTAGGACAGGCTATCATTACACATTATTTATAGACCATATAAAGAGATGCAGCTAAATTATCAAAACTAAATTTAATGTTAAACTGAAAAAAAAAAAAGCTAACTTTATTTATTCCTTACGATATATTGCAAGACGCTAATACAAATGATAGAGTGATTGTTTCCATTATATTCAAGAGTGTATTTAAGCTAAGGCAAAGAATTATTATCCATATTTTTTAGGATAAATAACACAGAATACTCTTAAAAGGGTGGAGCGGCGGGGGAGGATGGTGGCCGGTGGAGTTGATCCATAGGGCCCTCAAAATCTTCTTTGTCTTGGTGACGCCCCTGGGTGGCGTGACGGGACGGTTGGTGTTGGTCTGCACGTACGCCATGCGCTTGTCAGCCGGCTTCAGGATCCGGAAG
Source organism: Halesus radiatus (assembly GCA_022606495.2). Classification (NCBI taxonomy): domain Eukaryota; kingdom Metazoa; phylum Arthropoda; class Insecta; order Trichoptera; family Limnephilidae; genus Halesus; species Halesus radiatus. The sequence continues at coordinate 18,615 of JAHDVE020004408.1, read as the reverse complement.
GAGCACTTCAGCAAGTCGTCCACTGACATCATTGCTCCTGCATTATCGAATTCCCCGCAGTGCCAGTTGCTTCTTGGCAAAGAACTCATACCAGTCCTCTACCACCTGATGCACCGGGGCAGATCAGGTCAAAGTCGTGCTTGTTGAGGAACTTGACCACTATCTCAATGACGAAGGTAAAGGCTCGTTCTCGCCCCAGCTGGCGGTGTCCTTGTTGGGGTCCCAGCAGCCCACTTCCCGGTTGTATACAATATTTTTTACAACCACCGTAGCCCGAATAGCCAGAATCGACGTTTCTATTAACTTTTGGCACTTCACTAGTACATGTGGTGACGACCGACCGCCGGATGTGAACGATGCCCGATGCGTTAATTCGGAAGAACGAAGCATATTTCAACTCAAAATAACCATTAACTGTGCCATTTGACTATTTTGAACGCTGGGAACAAAAATCTGGACACCTGATTGGTTATTGGCTGCAAAACGTGGCGCAAATGGCCTAAGCATAACAGGTTTTACGCTCAACCAACTATTATGCAATTCGTAAAAAAAATCCGTGAAAAAAAACTTTTACGTACATTTTTTGACGATATTTTTATACGGAGACAAGTAATTTGATATCCTTTGTAGCTTAATTTAATAAACAATTTGATATCCTTTGTAGTTTAATTTAATTAATTTGTTTAAGAAGAAAATATTAATAATTTTTCTTACATATTTACTAAATATCTACTTTTACCTTTTCTTTCAAAATGCAACTTTATATTGTTTTTAAAATGCCTCTGTTTCTATTTCTATTTACGTTATCTTACTTTCTTAACGCTTTACCCGTAGGTACGCAATAATATTATATACAAGAAACTTCGACTACCATAATACGGGCATGTGCCTAGTTTGGTAGTTAAAAAAATGCAAACTCTGTACCAAACTTATAAAATGAATAAAAAAAATAAAAATTAAAAAATCACGGAGCTTATTAGGGAAGGTATTGTGTGTCCTAATTTGATGACATTCAAACATTTATAATTATACTGTTCCCATTTTATGAGTGTTATTGTATTCTACGGAAAAGCAATTAATCATTGACCTTACAGTGCAGCGTTTTGCAACATAAAGCGAATTATTCATGTCTTATCAGTTTATCGAATTTTCTTGTTGGCAGAGATACCATCCCATTTCCTTGACAAGTTACGCCACTGGCCCCTTCCTGCGGTCTGTCTGTACTCTCTAGGCCGGACCGCCTCGCGGGGCCGCCGAGGCAGCCCATCCACCGGCAGCCATTGTCCCCACTTCCACTTCACATTGCGCCTCTCGCGGGCAAAAGGAGAGCTTCACGGTCACTCTGAGGGTATTGGAAAAATTCAGTGGAGCGGTGGAAGCGTCAAGGAAGGTCTCTTCAAGGCCAAACTCACTCGTACATACCCTAAGAGGACATATACTCCGAAGGGAATCCCGAGGAAACCTCATAGGTGAGGAGAAAATATTGTTAATATTTCATTTACTTAAACGTGGAGTGGTTAAATCACCACTCTAATAATATTATAAATATTCTACAGCACAGTCCGGATAGCGTGCATAATTCTAAACGGGCGCATGACTAAACTTAATTGGGGTAGGTTAATTTCCTCCGCGCGATGGCTCGGAACAGATGTGCGAGATTGGGCAAGGGACTTCCCGCTGCAGCTGATCTGCCGATAGCGCGGAGGTCGAAGAAACCACGTGGCCTCTGATGGCCGCGCTAATGGTACCACCACAGCCACCTGACAGCCTGACACACACTGTCTCACCGCTAATCAGCATAATACTCGTAAATACACTGTCATACACCGGTACAAGGCGCGAGCCACGAGGCCCATGATGTTCCAGGGATATGTCCGCAAGCTTTGGAGAGTCAATCCGTCAGTCAGGAAGGTTTCAAAGTCATGAAGTGCTGTGTCTCTCTCAACCACGTCATCCATGAATTCTCTCCTAAATTATTAGTTTATTTAAAAATTACTTTATAACCCCACTTTATTAATATATACATATCAACGTGTTTTGAAAGTGAAGCTTTCCTCACGAGGAATATACAGAATACTAAAAAATAATAATGTCGAGTATAGACAAATGGTAAACCTACTTTATTTCTTAATTTTTTATTTAACATATTATCTATTAACTTAGTACTATAACCGTTATTTATTGCGATCTGTTTAATTATATTTAATTCTCTATTAAAATTATTTTTTGATAGAGGCACGTTAACTAATCTACTAATTATGAAAAAGCGTTAATAGTGAATTAAATTTAATAATTAATAGAAATATTTTCAAAAGTATCTCTTTAATTTATTTTCATGCTAATATTAATAATAAAAATAATTTCTTTTTAAATTTCTAATATACATTTGTTATTTAATGTTTTAAAATAATTATTTATTAAAATTTTTGATTAATTACTTACCTATTTTAATCAATTTTTGTTTATGTTTATAATTTGTCTATTGTTCTAATTTTTATCATTTATTTGACATTATTATTTTTAGTATTACTCCTGATGAAGAAAACATCGGTTTCAAAACATGTAGAAATATTTATATTAATATAAAGTGGTGAATACAAAGTGTATTATTTAATTCATCTAAAAATATTATAGTTTATAAGAAAATAGAATAAATTAAATTAATTTAATTTAAGAGTTCGTATATCAGGGTGGTAGTCGCAGCATCTGCATCCATCACTCATTGAGTGGAGAGCTGAGCCACTCGGATGCAGCCACTACAATGGCGTTGGTTGACTTCCGTGTCCTGACCCAGAAGCTGGATAATCGGTGGCGAAGTAAGGCAGGGAATTAGTGGATTCTCCATTGAGTGAACATCGTTGAGGCACTGCAGAACTTTGGAAGTTGCATAAGTTGTCTATATGCATGGTTGTAGCATACCCTCAGTTTCTCCCATTGCGCTGCCAAGTATTGCGACCACAGCTCAGATGTGCATAAGACAGTGCAGTATGTCCTAAAAAGCAGTTTCCTGACATCGTCGCTACAGTGGTATTAATAAATAAGAGTTGATATAAACCCGTGAAAGGAAAACGCCGGAAATTACCTTTTCCCATGTCAATACCAAATTATCATCCAGCTTTTTTAACATAATCGCTACATGAAAATAATCTGTTTTACACGGCGTAAAACGGAAACATAATTTGACAAAATATCTTACTCACGTTTGTTTTGTCACGGAAATGAATAATTTAGTACGTACCTACCTATTATGACTGTAATGTAACATTGTAACAGTAAAGTTGTGCATATTATTCTCATCATTATAATTCCTTATTAAAAGCAGCCGACACAGCAGCAGGTACTTGTACTAATTACATCACACAGCCCGTTACCCCAATTTAAATGTGAAACTATTCCCAGATACTGACAACATTAAAACGTAGGTACATAGTAATTATAATTAGATATCGTAGAGCCGCACTAGTCGGGCCCGGAATAATAAATACTATTTGGATAATCCGCGCTAAAGAAGAAATTACATTAAGTTATATTAATGTTAGCAATGCTTTCTGTCTCGTACATAAAATAATATTTCCTAATTATCTACTACAAATAATTTCTTTCAGCTAGCCTTCAATATATTTATCAACTGTTTAGTTTTAATTATTATTATTTAATTTCAGCGGGTAACATATTTAAACAGCTAGGAATCATGTAATCTAAAGTTTTTTGTCCATATTTGTTTGTATGCCTAGAAACCATTAATCATTAATTAAAATTGAGACGAGTACGTTATTGTAAGTGAGCTCTAGTCTTTTTGCATTATATATAGGGTTATTAATATGCGTATATGACGCATGTTTGGGGGCGGTGCCTGGAACGTTATGGTGAGATTCAAACGGTCTCACTGGACATTTCTAAGGCCTTTGACCGGGTTTGGCACCGAGCACTTGTCATCAAACTGCCTTCTTACGGACTTCCCGTTTCCTTGTGTACGTGGATTGACGACTTTCTGAGGGAGAGATTGATTCAGACGGTTTCTGATGGTTTCATCTCTTCCTCGCATTCAATAAATGCTGGCGTCCCATAAGGATCGCTTCTGTCTCCGACATTGTTTTTGTTGCACATCATTGACCTCTTGACATGTGCACCAATCCATTGTTACGCGGATGACAGTACAGTCCATGATAGCTTTTTGTTTGACAAGCCCCCAGAGGGTACACAAACTCCAACGGCTCGGAGGTCTTTGAAGCAGAGAATGGACGGTTACCTCGAGAGGGTCTCCTCTTGGGGTAAGAACAACCTCGTCGAATTTAATGTTTCAAAAACCCAATCATGCCTGATTACGTCTAAAAGGGATCGAAATGACAATCTAGTCTCCTTTAATGGAAGCAATCTTCCCAACAAGCCCACCGTTGATATGCTTGGTGTAAGTGACCAGCTCAGGTATGGGGGCTCTATCAAAGCCAGAGTAAAGTTAGCCTCTCCGAAGCTGGTCGTATTATACAGAGCCCGCAGATACTTTAATAGCAATGACCCTGTACAAATCGTAAGTGCGCCCCACTGTAGAATTTGGTAGCCACCTCTGGTCGGGAGTCCCAAAGTATCTGAAAAAAACCCTTGACTGTGTAGAAACGGGCGGTCCGTTTGATATATTCGCCTATCTTAACAAACGGATTGCAAACTTTGGAGGACAGACGTCAGGTGGGAATGCTGTCCTTGTTTTACCGATATTTTAATGGAAGATGTTCTGAAGAACTAGCGTCATTGATCCCTTCGGCACCGGTTCATAGTCGGGAAACACGCCAAACGCATGCCCAATATTTGCACACAGTCAACATTGTCATACGAGAACGGGTCGCTTTTACGACTCGTTCTTGTGTTCAACAGCTCGGCTGTGGAACGATTTGCCGGCCTCTGTGTTTCCTCCATCCTACAACATGGGTCTCTTCAAGACCCAAGTTCACTCCTTCCTATCCTCTAAAAGACCCTCCATACAGCATCCCCAAAGATGATATAGGCCTTGAGGGAAAATATTTCCTTCAGGGTCTCCTGCGTAAAAAAAATGCTGAAATATAATTTTTTACAACACAATTGATCTTACTGAAAGAATTTTGAGATTCTGATAAAAGTATGGAATATTATGCATTTTTTCGTATAAACTTATAAAAATAATTTAACCAATGAATTTAGCACTGATTGAACATGATTGATGTTTCTTTACAGGAAAGTCCCCAAACTGTAATTCCATACCTTACAAGAGATTCCGCTAATGATAAATAAATTATTCGAAGTGTACAGATTGGAACAAAGAATTTTAATTTCAAATAATAATCTACTAACAATTGATCTTAGCCGTACACAAACTTAGAATTACACATAGATATATATATATATATATATATATACACATTTGTTATTGGCGTTGACGTAATAATTGTCTATGTCACTAGATGTGAAACGCCCGTATTGAGATGGGAGCTTACAAGAGTGGTTGTTCAGTTAGGTTATTGTATACACATTATGAAAATGACAAATAGTTTAAGATTGAGTATTTTTTTTCAATAATAAACCAATTAAAAACATAAAAGATTGGCAATTTAGAAGCAGTTGAATATCATATAAACAAAAAGACGATATATATAAGAACAAAATGATAACAATACAAACAAATGAGAATTAAGGAGAATACGAATATATACGAATATATAAATATTATAATTGCAGCACAGATGTACCATAAGTGCACATACATAGAAATGAACACATTATGAAAAATGAAACACTCGTGGTAGACCGGTTTATTGGAGGTGATTAATGATTTTACTTTAAATAGATGTATACATTTTGATATTCAGTTAGATATATTGAATATAGATAATATCGAACTTCTTCCAGGCCCCGTTGCCTTAAGATATTAGAGAGCCCTGGGATTATTTAGCTTGTGCCTAGTACCCAAATCCGTGTCTGGTGACGGTGACGGTGATAGTGACTGTCACATGGAGCATAAGTATTATTATATAATAATATGTATCGGGTTACTAAAACAATGTAGCGATCACTCCGAGGAGATGGATTTCTTTCTGCGTTCAGTTTTCTCACACTATTCGTCGCACAATAAAACACCCGCTAGTGGATAATTTACAGTATTATAATGGCTGGTTCTGACAATAAAACTACCTCCGAGAAGTACACCGACTCTTGATCCCGGCATGTGATTATTATCTTTCCCGTTGTACAAATATCTACCTGTTGACGTTTTTCATCGAGTTTTTAAAACGTATTATACGTTTGGCATACTACTGTTCCTATCTACTGCTGAGGTGGTCGAGAGTCGAGAGTCAAGAGTCCCGTGGGTGGGACGCTTACCACTTGTCCGTCGGAGGATCGAGTTCGAATCACACATTGGCGTACTCTATTTTAAACACTTCATTTTTATTATAATATGTCGAATAAGGTTTTTTAAATTTTGGGTTTTATATTGAGAATATGTAACCAATTTTAAACATTAACACCATAATAAATAGTACATGTCATTAGTATTCAAATAGAATACAACTCAACAGTGTGGGCACCAAGTTACGCTATTCATTCCCTCACAATAGAAGTAATTCAAAATAAGATTTATTAAGTTCAGAATGGGAATTGCGAGGGAATGTATCAGTTGTCACCTCGATTTATTAAAATTATCAGAACGTAGAATTTACTGACTTGACATGTTTATACAAAATAAGAAACTCCAGTCCAATTTTATTAAATTTGTTTTTTTATCAGTCCTAAATGTGACTCTTGGGGAACACCACTGTTACCTGTAAATTCATGATTTTTTTTACATGGTATAATTTTTTTTTAATGTTATATTTTTTAATTTGTATGTTTCCTTCAATTTTAACAGCCAATTGCCTGTTTTTTAGATAACTATTAGACCACATATATATGGATATGCCAAGTTTCTGAAACTTTTTTTTAACAATTCTACCTTTGTTGAATGCTTTGCTGTTGTCGGTATAGAAAAAAAGCAACTTATAACTTGTTTTGGTATATTAAACATTTCCCGATTTAATAATATAATATAGACAGGGATGGTTCCCAGTTCCTACCTGATCATGGCTGGTACTCTCCTCGGAAAGCGCTTCTCTCGTCTCGTTCTGAAAATGAAAATCTTCTTTTTATAACAAATTTTCATCCAAGTTTTATTGAAAATAAATGGTTATTTCACGGAAAATCGTAAAGCATTTGTTCATATTATCTTCATAATATGCAGGAAACGCATGTCTAAAAGGTACCAGAGGCATTTTAAAATTGAATTTATTTGGAAATCATAAAATGTTCTTGGTAAAGTCCGATTTTGTTAATTATTCGGGATAGTTCATTTACGTGTTATCGAGGGCTGTGCATTGCACACCGCACGCATACTCAGATTTATAAAATAAAGAAAAAGAGACAGATGTACCTATATGTACATGAAGTTTTATTACTTGGCAGGCGGGTGTGGTTACTGCCGCCCTGGGAACCACAAATAATAATAATTAGATAACCAAAACCTCTGCCATAGGTCATCCCAAGCGGTTCGCCACGAGAGGTGACTTAGCAGGGGTGCCGGGGTACAGGTTTACGGGGTGCGGGATGAGGTTTGTCCAGGTCTGGGCGGCGGATGCGTCTGCCCACCAGCTGCGCGGTGGACCGGATCGGGAGAGGCCGGTTGAGGGAGACCCCTTTACTTCTTCAGACGGACTCTCTCCACCCATCGCCTTGCACCGAGGATGGATTAATACGTCCGTCACTCCCTTAGAGTAATAATATACCAAGAGACCTTTCTAATCTTGTCCAATATTAATACGAATAGTTGAAATACTCGCAAAATATAGCTCTCTCTTTATGCTCGGTTCTATAAACATATGAGAAAGAGAGAAAAACGATTTTTGTTCAAAACATTCGTTTGTGGGCGGGTTTTAGGGACTGTAAGCACTTTTTTAAAACGCACGAACTTCACGTCAGTGATATCTGTCAGATAAATTGACGGTTGGAGTCCGATAAAAGTGAAATAATTGTAATAAACATCATTTTTAATTGAGTTTTAATGCTTTTTCAATATGTTATATTTTCAACAAATTTGGGTAATTATAAAAACACAAATTACCAGTTTCATTTGGCCATCTCAAAATAACCCTGTCTCTTTCGCTCTCATGATAACATTGCCAAGTGTTGGAAAATATATGCTGACAGAATGATCACTGTGAATTCCCCTTTGTGTTCACCATAAAAAAATTAGGGCAGTGCTAAAGTTGGGTTATTTTTACTTACGTAACTATTTATAGATTTCCAAAGGATGAAACAAGACTTCAAAAATGGATGTATTCATCAATACTTTTTATTAGATGTATTAACAAGTTGTTTGATGTATTTAATTCCCGAAGCATTGCTTCACCAAAGTGGAAAAAACCAGTTTACCCATTTAGTTTACCCAGTTTACCCAGGAATCATTTAGAATTTTCTGCTTACCTTCGAAATGTTAGTGTATATTTGTCGAATTTAAAGTTTTTGAACGGGGTTAAAATTGTCCAATCTAATAAAAAACTTGATTCATGGGATTTAAATTTAGTATAGTTTCCAATTATTAATAAATACATATTTAATTTGTGAGTTTTCAATGTTAAAATTTCTAACCATGTATAAATTTAATCAGGACCACATAGAATTATTTTTGGGGCGATTGAATCTCACGGTGGTTTCAATAATAACCCAACGGTCAGCCTATTTAGATCCGCATATAGAAAACTTCTCATTCATACAGAAATCAAAGATCCTAGAACCGGAAACTGCTTACCTTTAGACCAAATTAATATTTTGAACTGTAGCTCTCGAAATTCTGTAAATATTATTAATGTTTTCTCGCCCAAATTCAAATTTCTCACCAATGATGAATTAAATAATACTGATTCTGATGTTGATGATATTCCTGAATTTATGTGTTCTGAATACTCGTGTAGTAATCATATAAAAAAAACTGTGTAATTTATATCGGTGGATTTGTGGTCGGACATCTAAATTGACGTTGATACTCAATCAATAGATTTATACACTTTATCACACTACAATGCTTTATATTACTTTTATTTTTAAACGAATTTTAATGCAACTTTATTTCATGTTATATTATGTACTAATAAATTTTATTGCTTAATAAACAAATAGTATTACATACTCCAAAATATTTTTACTCACAACAAAATACCTAATTTACCTAATTTGTAGCAACCCTGTGAGCTATGATAAGGTCACTCCCCTGTGGTTACCCTTGGTCAAAAACTGGCTTCAACATCTCGCAGCGTGAGGTCTCTATATATTGTTACTTTAAGGTCACTCCTGAACACACTGACCCCTAGGTTCCTACTCACCCCTAATATCGTTTTCTTTTCCAGAACTTCCTTTCCTTAAAAATACCCTCCACACAGCATCTTCAATTATGACACAGGCCCCCAGGGAATGTGGAAATAATATTTTGACTATAATATACCATCAAACTGGCAGAGAACTTAAAAGTCGTTGGATTACTCAGCAAACTTTTTCAGTGCTGGTTGATGCAAATGCTTTGCCGTCAGAGACTTATTCCCACAACATGAAAACAGTGGATGTTAAATCAATGTGTTGCTAACCTGATGATCCCCGTCTGGGAGAAGTTCTCCATCCCCGGAGCCCGGGTCCAGTGCCAGGTCGGCCCCGGGCAGGGGTTCCAAGGGAGGCAGTGGGTCCAAGGCGGCAGGAGAGGGCGGGAGCTCCTCGGACTGCTGGGGGGCGCGCGCCGGCCGTCCCACGCTAGTGGAGGACGCCATGCTCACTATGCTTAGCTCGGTGGATATCTCTAGCTCGCTCACGACAGACTGGAACATAAACAAATAACCGCATATTCTGGTTTTTGATTTGTATGGAAAATTTTATTTGTCGATTTTGTTTTGTATTTACAGAAGTATTTTTTTAGTTTAATTTGTGTGACTTTAAGCTCTATAATTGTTGTTCAATATAAACAACTCTTATTAATAAAAGAACACGGATATTATGATAATGTTAATGCTCAATACTATTATTATTCTTTGAGTAAAAAATTCTAAAAAGGTGCATAATTTTATTATTCATGTTTAGTTATGGTTTACCATGAATAGAATGTAAAATTATGTACGGTAAAGCTGTTAAAATGTTAGAATGTTAAATGTCAAACCAAGAACGTTTGACATTTAACATTCTAACCTCAAATCTGCTCGAAATCGACCGGCCATAGGTTTGAAGCGTTTTGGCGGACTTTGAAAAAATGATTCTTTGAAAATTATTTTAATTATGAACAAAACTTTAGAAAAAAATTAGATTGAAGTAAGAACGTCAATCTTGATACTGGACACCGAACAACTGACACCGGACACCGGACACCATGGTGGACATACTAGTGTCCCGTTGAAATAGGGTCGTTTTCTATAACCATGCAATCTTAAACTATTACAACAATTTATTTTTTACCTTCAGAATTAGAAGAAATATATACGTGGATGTCAGAGAGAGCGTTCGCCATCTGAAATAAAGGAAAACACGAATTAATTCAGGCGTTTGTAAACAACATATTATATTCTCCAATAACACACCGCTCCTCTAAAGCTACTAAGTAAATACTTCTTGTGAACCCAGACTGTCTGAATAGAAACTTACAACTCGATCATGTAATAATAATAATAATAAACATATTATTTCTATAGCGCCGTTTTTGTGAGAAAATCACCTCAAGGGCCCTTTTAAAAATAATTTATCTAACCTATACCTTATCACTTAGACTTCTAATAATTTACATATTAGAAGATATATTACTAATGGCTTACAGCTAATATTTATAACTTGAAACTACCAAACTCAGACCTATAGCTAGCGACTTACAACTAGTGGTGGGCGAAGCGGCTCAGTTTAGTGAGCCGGATCACTAAATCAGCCCGTTATAGTGTACCGGTTCGGTTATCCGGCTCGATTGAACGACGGTTCGCGTCCCCCCGCACCATGCCCTCGCCCTTGCTCCTTTGGCCCTCCTATAGACGTCCTTAAGACGCTCTTACACGATACTTTTTTCGTCCAGTTTTCATGTGGATTGTCTTTACAGAGAGCTGATTTAGTGATCCGGCTCACTAAACCGAGCCGCTTCGCCCACCACTACTTACAACTAAGGCCTGTAACTAGGGACGTAAAACTAGTCACAAACGTGTTTATGAACAGGTGAGTCTTTTAAACAATATTGTTGAATGGTTAACATCTATGGTTTAGGAATAGAGACTTACAACTAACATAATTTACACTTTAAAATAAATTATGTAATGGTTGTTGTCCTTGTTTTCAGCGATAATTTACACAACAATGGAACGTGTTTATGTGTGATACAAAATGTTACTATTTACAAAAATCAGAACATAACCTGATATTGAACAACAGTGGGACGAGTTTGTATATGATACATCACAGCTCTATTTGTATGCCTCTGATCAGTTTGAGGATAATATACGTACATATTTATCATATTCTATATGTTAATATTGACGGTAATGCTAGACATAGACTTTTGTACAATTAAATTTTTAAAACCTTATGAGCGCCAAATTAATATTATGTTTATGTTTTTATTGATAGTTTTATGACATGGGTGCAATGTATTTAATGGATTATCTGGATTTAAATAAAAGTATAGATATCTTAAATGAATGAAATTAATCGTCGATCATTACCCGCATTAAGAAGATTCGTGGCTCAATATTAAAATAGATTAAGGTGTTCGCCTCCCACTGACGTTGTATATTGGTAGGTATGTATTACAACACCTTGAATATCTCACCAGAAGCCAATTATTGCTTGGAATTTCCTAGAGAAGTTAGTTTTAGACATGAACCGTTGAATTATAGATAACAGGAAACAATATCATTAACAATGTATCTAGTCGAAACTTTTGTCTTAGAACATAGGAAGGTATGTACTTAGCAAAAATAAGTACATCGATAAGCTACAGCGAGCTATTTCCTTCCATAAGAAGGATGAAGTGAATACCCGTCACCCGCCACCAGCACGTGTTTAAATTTGAAATGAACTGCGTGTCTGCGCGGAGGATGAAAGCTGAAGTTGCAAGTGTAAAAGCGAATCTCCCATGTTCCCACGGGCGCCGCGCGATGTAGGCTCGGCCACGGGCACTTTGGCTAATGGGCACGTCTCGACCTCATATCACTAAAATCAAAACACGGATCCATTATCCATATTGCATCGTCGGCAAACAATAAAGAGAATATCTCCGAATGGGGTTCAGAATGGGTGCTTTATAAGAATTGTGCAAGTGAATCAAAACACTTTTAATCCAAGAATTACGTGCCCCCGCAACCCCCGTGCGAACAATACCGACTCCCGAAGCACGTGACTCAATCTTCACGATCTCCTTTGCGTCAGAGATGGATGAAGTGAATACCCGTCACTTAGTTTTTTCATCTCTCTTCGAAATTTGAAAAGCAATTTATTCTTATTAGATGGATTCTCAGGCTTCCGAGATGAAAACGACCCCCCCCCCATCATTTGCATTTGCAAAATCGTCATACTAACTATGGATGATTCTGATTCTGAACATTATGTACCAACTTAGTGCCAAATGTAGGCTGTGTGTAGTTTAGTACGGGTAAGAAGTGCGCACTGAATATTTGCAAATGGCCATTACATTATTGTCTTCCGCCGATAGTTGCAGCCAACTGATTATGTCAAGTCAACTCCATTAAATGTATTAAAAATCAAGCCTAGATACAGATACGGAATATAGTTTTTTTCTGTAGTCTTCCCTCAATAGGATTGTTGATATCTAACGTGATAAATACAAAAATTGGTATTTCGTGATTCGATTGTATTCGATATTCCATTGAAGTCGGTGTAACCTTCGTTTAATGTGTTTTTTTTTTTTGTTTTCTTTTTTGATTTAAATGGAGTTGAATGTTTTGACTTGTTCTCTTGATTTTTTTATTTATTTTAAAGATCTCGGATTATTTCGGCATTTAACGGGGTATTTTCACAAACTTCAGATGTGTGGGAGATTTAAATGCGTATATTATTTCTGATTCTGATAATCGCACTAAAAATATGTAATTCTAATAACAAATATTAAAAACTGTAAAAAAATATTGCCAATAGATTGTATAGCTTTGTTAAATCCCAAGCAAACGATCTAATAATAGTTTCATAAAGAGGCCCCGGGGGACAGTGACAAATTATTTGGTATCGGGCGTCGTCGTTTTTCCGCGGTAATTGAGACGAGATGAACAAATCAGTTCCGGTCAGAAAGCCGGAAGAGAATCGGCCAAAATAAAATGTTTTCAAGTTCAATGTTCCTTCATCTGCTGATTGCTTCATATCTCCGGATTGGTTTTTGATTAATCAGAATCTTTTCTAAAAAAAATTATCCGCTACTCAGTTAACTAGCGTGGTACCTACTAATTAAATTACCTTGTTACGCTTAGATCCGAGATCATAATGAACCGACAGATGCAGTTCTTAGTCTTGTGGCAGATATACTTTATCCTATATTCTACAGCTGTATATTTATTATGTTTTCCGGTCACATCTAGTATTTTATATTTGAAGACATTTGGCGGCAACTGATAAGTCGCACACTTCAGATTAGTAGCCGATCCCATTTGATCTCGAATGGCGATATAACAACAGAAGCGTTCGCACATGTTAATTAAAGCGTGGAAGATTGCCACAAACACGTTGTTACTGTCATGGACGAGTATTTTATTTCTTTTTACCGTAATTCCACACAGGAGGCTCCGAGGGAAATAATTTCCCAAAGAGCCTCTATATCAGCTTTGGGGATGCTGCGTGAAGGATCTTTTAGAGGATAGGAAGGAGTGAACTCGGGTCTTGAAGAGACCCATGTTGTAGGAGGGAGGAAACACAGATGCTGGCAGACTATTCCACAGCTGAGCTGTCGAACATAAGAACGAGTCGTAGAAGCGACCCGTTCTCATGTGACAAATGCCAATCATATCGGGCGCGCGTTCAGCGTGTTTCCCGATTATGCACCGGTGCCGAAAGGATCAATGACGCTAGTTCCTCAGAGCATCTGGTAGAACAAAGACAATATTCCCACCTAACATCTGTGCTCCAAAGATTGCAATCTGTTTATTAAGACAGGTGAATCTATCAAACGGACCGTCCATTTCTGCACAGAGTCAAGGGTTTTTTTCAGATATTTTGGGGGTCCCGACCTAATTCTACAATGGCACTTGCGATTTGTACAGGGTCAGCAGTTGTGTACTATTAAAGTATCTGTGGGTTCTGTACAGAATGCCCAGCTTCTGAGACGTTAACTTTACTCTGGAGATGTTTACGATGGAGTCCCCATAATTGAGCTGGTCACTTAAGATTACACCAAGCATATCAATGGAGGGCTGGTTGGGAAGATTTCTTCCCGTTGCACAATTAGCTGCACAAATATAATATAATAAGATAGATCGCTAAATTGAACAAAGGAAAAGGTTTTCTGGTTGTAAAGTAAGAATAGCCTACCTAATCGGCGAGTACCTAATTACTTACTTACTTGTATAGCCATGGTTTGACCAAATTTGGGTGCTTTGTTAGTAAGCATCCTTTATTTAAACTAGGTGAAGGTGATTTTTATTTATAATTTTATTTATTGTAAATGCACACTTTATTATTTAAAAGTAGGTATAAAATTATTATTTATTTTTATTAATATAAATATTTTTTTAAATAAATCGCCTTAATAATGTCATTATTTAGTTTGGCAAGTATTTAATATGATTTATTTATCGATGCAATTGATATAACCGCATCCTTAGTGTTAAAATACCTCAAAAATATTGATACAAAAAAGTGTTCGAAGTGACTTTCATTGTAAATTGTGTTGAAAACAATGATTATGATTTCTGAGGCGTATGTGCGGTAAAACTTTGTATGTCTGTGTCAAAAAAGAAAAAAATCCTGAAAGAATGCAAGCCTGATGTAAGTGTTAAGGTCTATTCACATATACCTGCACCGGGCGTGGCAGACATGACCAAAATAATTGCTTACATGTTTTTTTTTTTTTTTAATTTTATTAATCGTGTGAGTTAGTTCATATGATCACGTGCGCTAATAATTCACAAACATGAACATGTATTTGGGCTACTTCAAATATAAAAAGGTTAGAATAATTCCAGAATGATTCACCAAAAGTCCCTGGTTCATCAGGAATAGCTTAATTAACACGGGCTCGAAAATTTCTCCATTCCGAAAACGTTTAATAGATTTAGTCAAAATATTTTATTCCAAATTAGAATCGAACTCGAATCCCTCCATATCCAACCTCGGCCGCTGGACCCCCAGCACCGACCCCTTCCGTCTCCGCCTAAATTCCATCTTATACCCTCTATTACCTTAGTGAGCGGGGTTAAATATAAGATTGCCATAAGCAAGTGTCGCTAGCACATAAAACACAGTTTACAATTCTTTGAAATGAATATAAATAAAATCCCTACAGTAGCAATAGGCAGCCCGCTCAGTAGGTAGAGAAGAATATCTCCACATTTATGCACCTCTAACCACAGTTGACACAGGAAGAGGGAGAAATGTTCCCTCGCTCTGTACACAAATATTTTACAACACGGTAAATAAATATATAACACTTGCCAAACATATTTTCAAATATTTATAACTTTAAGGATATTCAATCACAAACTTAACCATAGTGGCAGATATACTATTTTAATAATTCCTTATTTTAAATGAAACATATTTTCAATGGCAGTAATTTCTTTCGCAATTTTATTATATAGGTTGACGGCTTGGTACAGAGATCTCTGCGAGCTTGATTTTTTCTTGTTGGCCATCTTATTTGTTTCGTATTTCGCGTCCCATGTCTGTGTATCTCGAGATTGTAAATTATTTTTCTTTTGAGTTCCTTAGACATCAAACCTGCATTTCAAAACCTTTTCGAAACATAAATACTCCATACTCCCTTTACACCGCGTATATCCGCCCTCACTTAGAATATTGCACACCGATATGGACACCTTTATACCAAGCCCATATTGAATGAATCGAAAGCATTCAATGTAAATTCATCAAACATATAAATCATAAAATTATTTTACATTTTGCAAATAATGCCGAATCTTTGAAATTCCTTATCTTCATCGCGCTTCAAACGCGACTCTTAATATTTGACCAAATCTTGTTATTTAAAATTATGAATAAATAGCCTGAACTCGCCAGAGCTCATTAACTTTATAAACAATCACATACCATCAAGACCAACACGAAAAAAAGTTTTTTTTTATTTGCTCGCATTCAGGACCAATCTTAGGATAAATTCTCCAATTCCCCGTATTTGTGCGCAATATAACGCACAATTTCACAATATCGACATTATTCACAATACCCTTTCAAAATATCGAACCGAAGTAATACGTACAACCACAAATTAATGCACCCGTATAAAATGTATCGAGAGCATCTCCTGTCCCGATCCTATAATTCTCTTTATCTCCCCCCCTTCCTTCTTTTTGTGTTTTTTCTTTATCTTGTTAGCTTTATAAATAAAACATCTGTATTTAACCACTGTTAGCACAATAAACTTTATTGGCTTACCTTTTGTTAAACTTCATGTGTATATATATATGAACTGAATAAAAGCTGCTGTTTCTTACAAATAAATAAATATCTTTCAAAGCATGACAAATGACCTCACGCACATTACGACATGGACAAAAGAACATGGGCTTTGGAACGACCCGAGTAAAACACAAACCATAATTATGGGCAACCGGCTCACCAAACTAAACATACCCTCGCTCCCACTAATTTATCCAAATGGAACAGATATCCTTTCTCATCAACAGTTAAAAATTTAGGTATACTGATTGATAAAAATCTAAACCGGAATGATGAAGTCAATGAAGTGAGTCACAAGATGTTTGGCAGCTTGCACTCAGTTAACAACTTCTTATTTTTTTATAATTTTTTTTAAAATATTAATTCCACGCAAGAGTCCCAACTGCTCCCAACCACACACAATAGCTATTAAATAATATTATTAAAATATTTAGATATCAGCCAGTGTCACATAAGTTGAGAGATATAATAAAGTAGTACAGTTTTGTTACAGTGAGAACAGACTCTTGATAAGATAGTAGAACCTATTTTTTTAAAGATTTCTGCAGATATTAAGGAGATATACAATCAAGGAGACCATCATTTTTATTAATTTGTTAATTATGCTGATTATTCGCATTGTTTTATTTTATAGTATTTGCATTTTTTTTTTCATTTTCTCTTCATTGCAAAGAAAAATAATACTTAAATAGTAATTATTATATTTATTTGTTATTACCGGCTTTATCCAAGATAAAGGAAATTCAAACTCACGTTTACCCATTCCTATATTTGAAAAATCTTTCTTTATCATCTCGATGTCATTTAGTTCATCATTGTCTGGGGATGCGCGGCCGTTGAAACGTTAATTCTCGCGTCTGTACTGTATCAGCTACGTACGGCCCCGGTTATATGAATCCACTTTAAGTATATTTTATTTATTTATTTACGGACCGATGTCCAATTACACAACATACATAACACGAAATGAAATAAACAAGAGCCACAGAAAAAAATACCACATACATAATACAAGAATGAAGCAATGACAAAAAGAGGACCAAAATGTACATTTGAGAGAACATTCAAAGCCTGAACACGGTTTTAGTAGAGTCCATGAATTTAGACATTCTAAATGATAATCTTAGAGTTTAGAGAGTGTTTGTTGAGGAAAAGCAATTCATCGTTTCTGAGTCTGCGGCAAGGAATATTGAACTGAATGAGTTGCAACAAAGAAGGTGAGTCAATAATACAATTAATTATTTTTAAAATGCAAATAAGATCAAAGTTTTTCTAATGTAGAAATGTTTATAGTTTGTTCAATTTCAACATAGGAGTAATCGCCTCTTTCTCACCCTAATCTCCATGCAATTCCACGTAAGAAGCGATGTTATACAGATTCAATATGATGAATATGAACAGCATAGAAAGGAGACCAAATGACACTGGCATATTCAGGATGAGAATAAACTAGTGAGCAGTAGAGAGTTTTTAGGGTATTTATATTCTTAAAGTCATGGGCAATTCTATCGATGAAGCCAAGAAGTTTTAGATTTATTGTGACATTATTGATGTGGTCACGAAAAGAAAGCTTGTAGTCTAAGGTGACACCGACGTTCTTAACAGATCTGACGGTGGATAGGGAGATACTATTTAATTTGTAATAGAACAGGATCGGTTTATTTGCTCTATAAAATGACATAATTTAACATTTATCAATATTTAGTTCTAGGCAGTTAGTTTTAGACCAAACATTAAAAATGAGTCAATACCAAGTTGGAGAAGAATGCAGTCATAGTAAGATTTTATTATTTCAAGGATCTTATTGTCATCTGCAAAAAGCCAAATGCGCGAGTACGAACATGCACCGGCAATATCGTTAATAAATATGTTAAAAAGGAAGCCAGATGGGCACCTTGAGGTACTCCAGATGTTACTTTAATAATAATAGATTCAAACTTATTTACTTTGACTATTTGTTGTCTATCA